>PVKU01001365.1:0-194530 GCA_004027475.1 Anoura caudifer
GGAGGGGAGGGGAGGGGGAAGAGGACCCAAGCTTAGGCAAACACCTGAGTTAAGGAGCCTAAGAAAACACCACCTATGGTTGTAGAATAATCTTTCTTTAGTTTGACAGTAGAGTAGCCTTTAGAGCATAGTTTAAAAAAATGGTTAGACATCTCTGGTTGGAGCTTTAAACTATAACAGCTGATACCCATTTTATTCTTTCTCACCATTTCTCCTGTGGCATTGTGCAAAACAATTTAAATGAGTTATGATGAGAGCAGGGGGTTTTCATATAATTCCAAATGTTTAGAATGTATGTGTGAAAACATAAATAATATACCCTCATCCTTGCAAAACTGAAGTGTGGAAACTGAGAGATTGGAGGTGGTGAGTAGTGCTATAGATTGAGGTTACCCTGGAGAGAAATGAGACACATTAATTAATATTTATGTTCTCAATAAATATGTGAAGAATTTTTATTATGAATAAAATTGTTGTACTGAACTAAGGTGAGAGACAACAAGAAATAAAAACATCTGAATGTGGCTAACATCTATTGACAATAACTGTTTTACAAGCTCTCTAATAAGCAGTTCCTTCCAGAAAATAAACATTAATGTTGATATGATATGTAGTTCAACTTCTGTGGTTTGCTGGTAAGCCTTTGAATAAAAATATTTAATTTTCTAGTTTTAAAAATATTTAATTTTCTAGTTTTAAAAATTATATGTAAGGGGACCAAATATAGGAAAAAAGAAAGATGATTTGACTTTGAATGGTGGGCACACAATGTAATATGTAGATCATGTATCATAGAAATGTACACTTGAAACCTATATGATCTTATTAACCAATGTTACTCCAATAAATTTAATTTAAAATTATATGTAATAATGTCCATTATATAAAATCAGAAAAACAAATTAAAAAGAAATTTAGAAATTAACATCACTTGGAATTCTACTATCCAGAAATAACAACTACTGAAAAATTTTTGATGAATGCTTTCTAGTTTTTTTCTATGCAAATATAAACTTATTACATATTTTACAAGCATGACATGTAAACTGTATTTTGAATTTAAATTATTTTCTTACCTCACAATTTTTAAATTAGTTAATAGGGCATGTTTTGCTATTATTAATAGTGCTACAATATAAATCTTTGCACATATGTCTTAGGTGCTGCTATAGTTTAAATGTTTGTGTCTCCCCCCAAATTCATATGCTGAAATCTTAATACCCAATGTGATGGTATTAAGAGGTGGCATCTTTGGAATGTGTTTAGATGATGGGAGTGGAGACCTCATGAATGAGATTAGTGCCCTTGTAAAGGAGGCCCTCCAGAGCTCCTTATCCCTGTCTGCAATGTGAAGATACAAGTCTGCAACCTGGAGGATGGCCTTCGTCCAACCATGCTGGCCTCCTGATCTCAGATGTTCAGCATCTAAAACCGTGACAAGTAAATGTTGTTTGTAAGCCACCTAGTCAGTGAAATTTTGTTATACAGCCCAAATGGACCAAGACCGGTACGTACAAGATCAAGTTGTACTTTTATTTGTATGTACCTCTTTATCTTTTTAAATGGATTTTGCTTTAATTTATGTTTTGTCTAAAATTAACATGCTACCTTAGCTTTCTTTTGGTTACTTTTTGCAAAATGTATCTTTCCCCATTATTTTATGTTCAATCTGTGTGTATATATGTGTATGTATGTATGTATGTATGTATGTGAGTGTTCTGGATGTTGAGAGCTATATTTTTTAAAAAATTCTAACCCAACAATCTTTTTTTCTAATAGGTAGATTTAATGTATTTATGTATATTGGAACTAATGATTATAATTGACAGTTAATAACATGGATTTATTTTTGAAACTTATTTTGTGATTTCTGCTTTTTATATTTTCTTTTAAAATTTTTTCTGCTTAGCCACCTTCTGTTGGATTATTTTTATCCCTCTATTATTTTAGATATTTAATTCAGTTTAATACTAATTTGGCATAAGCTAAATATATGTTAACTATTTCAAACAGCCCCATGAGTTATATACTGTCAGTGTGATCATTTTATGGGTAAAGGAAGATGAGTCATTGAGAGACTAAATAATTAGTCTAAAACTACACAGTCAGTAAATAGTAACCAGAATTCAGCTGAGACATTTTTGCTCCAGAGCCTATGCTCTTTCCAACTACTGGGCTAAATCAATGCCAGGGAACAAAATAAAAAGTATTGGATGAACCCATGTAGAGGTAGGTCTCAATATTACATACCATGGAAGCAAATAACATGGTAAGGAAAGCTTCATTCAGAAGGTGATATTTGAGCAAAGTCTTGAGGGAGGTGAGAAAACAAGTCATAAAGATATCTGGGGAAAGAAAATTCCAGGTAGAAACCAATACTAAGCCTTGTGGTGGTGCCCACAAGGACGGAGTCCTTGTTCCTGTAAGCCAGGGTTCAGTGATGACAGGGACCAAACCCTGAAGGTCACAGGAGAAACTGCTGTTTTGTTGGAATATGGCCACACTCATTCACTGGTGAATCGCTGAACTGTGGAATAGAAGGGTTCCCAAAGAGGCTGCATGGCCTTCAAAGCCTAAACAGGTACTGTCTGACTCCTTACAGAAAAAGTTTGCAATCTCTGTTCTACTTCGAAATGTTTGTTGAATGCATGAATAAAATAACTAATGTATTAAACATAAACATGTATACATGTAATGTATATGTTTATACATATAAACCTATGTATGTATATGTAATAATCATTATAGGTATACTAGATGCATATTTAAAGCATGTTATAAAACATATAAATAATATATAATGGCATAATATATATACAATACTATGTAATTATATATAACAATACCTCTATAACTTTATATAATACATACATATATGTATGTATATAAAAATATATCTCTCCACAACTTTTATTCTTTTATTATCTTTTGTCAAACAAATTCTAAAATAGTAACTGAAAGTTATAATTCTTTTATTATTCTTTTCCAATTTAGCCTTTTACTAAAGTATTTTATAAATACTTAAGTTAACATAAAATTGTTTAAGCTATGTTAATTCTTTATCTACTAATCTATTAAAACCTTTTGCTCCCAAGTTGGAGGCTTATATCAGAGATCTAGAAGACAAGTGTGACACAGAGTAAAATAAGTGCTTCAAATATAAACCAATATTTTACTGTAGGGACAGCTATTTGCATGCAGGAAAAGTGAGTGGTCCTTTGTGAGTTACAACTAAACAGTCTCATCAGAGTTAAACTTCTTAACATGTCTTATTAGCAAATGAACAGTTATACCTAGAGAGAAGCCAGCTCCATATACAATTGAATCGGAACTTTATGTGTTAGATTTGTATGCTTCTTTTCCATAGGGGTTTGGTCCATTTTAAAAGGTATGGACATTGATGGACTAAAAAGGAACCTGGTCAATGTTGTTTGAAATCATGTAGTCCCAAACTACATGATTTATTGAGCTGCTTAAAGGTTAACTCTTGTTTAAAAAGAAAATGTAGGTAGGAGAAGTGAAAACAATTTGTAGGAAGCTAAATCCACAAGTGAAGGGCAGTGATGTGTGTTAAGTTATGGGGAAAATGTCTTTGATTATATGTTCTGAGTTAAAAATCTATATAGGAGTTATATTAGAGCTAGCTGTCTCTTGAATAATAATTTTTCACTAGCTGCATGGAAATTTTAAAGTATCATAAATACTTCTTGACAAACACACAGAAATTAAAATCTTCTCTAAGTTACACAATGGACAGTATTTGTATTGATATCATTAATCCAATGTCACCACAAATGCATAAATGCATTTGTCACCACATAAATGATATAGTTCATAAATTCATATATCTTTCTCAAGGGGAAATGAAAAACTAAACTTGTATCAGCCTAAGTCTGATCTAACTTATTACCTGGTATAGTGTCCATCTGATTGATACTCCAAGGTCTCTATGAAAAAAGATGGGAGTTTAAACCACAATTTGCAAGACCAAAGTTTCTGAACCAATTGATTCCTGACCTACAAATAGTAATCTGCAGGACCTCAAGCCTCCCACTATTTTTTCATATGCCATTACAGAGTTTTGGTTGATTTAAACCCAGTGGTCTTGTCTGGTGGGTAACATGTGAATACCTTTTTCCTTTACTTTTATGTAAAAACTACTGCCTAAACACAGTCTGGAGAGTTTGCTCTACATTCTTTCAGTGTTAGATTTGGAACATAAACTGTCAGCTTTGGAGCTTGTATTTCTATACCACAATTTTTATAACACAGTGAACTACAGTTCTTTTAAGCATATAAATTTAAAATTTCATAGAAAAATTGGAGCTGTGTTATGAGGGTGGGAATTAATAATAGATTTTGACTAATCTTGTTACTAGAAATAAAAGAAAAAAAAACATTTTTCTGGTGGAGAAATTGTAGGCTTTCCTCCTGAGAACCATGTGACACTTATTTGTTTCTATCTTAAGAAATAGGAAAGAGCTTCCGGCCAAGATGGGCACACAAGATGGACGCTTCTGGCATAGGTGGACACACTGTGCCTCCTCACACAACCAAAATTAAGGACAACAAAGATTCAGAAACAAGAAAACAACCAGAACCGAGAGAAAATTGAACTGTATGGAAGTCTGACAACCATTCATCCAGACCAGTAGGAGGGGCGGAGTCAGGGCAGGAAAGAGTAGAGGTTGGCAGACCCCAGAGCGCAGGCAGTGGCTGGCAGATGACCCCAGGTGCACAGGAAGTGGCTAACAGATCCCGGGCACAGGGTGGCAATGAGCAGACCCACCCAGTGAGAATACGCAAGGCGGCTGGCTGACCAGGTGGTCCCACATTCGTGTGCAGATAATCTAGGCAAAGGGGGAACAGCGGAAGGGACTGGACTCCTAGAGAGAGTGAAGCAAGCACCATTGTTCTCTATCAGACCCCGCCCCCACATCCAGTATCACAATCCAGCGACTGGGCTACCTCACCCTGGGGAACACCTAAGAATCTGCCCTTCACTACATAATAGCTGTGACCAGACCAAAAACAAACAAACAAATAAACAAACAAACAGAACAGAACAAAACAAAAAATGGTTCAAACAGGAGAACAGATCAAAGCCCCAGAGCCAATTCATCTAAGCAACCAAGAGATAGCCAACCTATCAGATGCACAGTTCAAAGCACTGGGGATCAGGATGCTGACAGAATTGGCTGATTTTGGTCACAAATTAGATGAACAAATGAAGGCTACAATAAGTGAAATGAAGGAAAATGCACAGGGAACCAATAGTGATGAGAGGAAAACTGGGACTCAAATGAATGGAGTGGACCAGAGGGAAGAAACAAACAAACAAACAAACAGAAAAGAATGAAGAAACAAGAATTCAAAAAAATGAGGAGAAGATTCAGACATCTTTAAATATCCCAACATCTGAACTATAGGGGTACCAAAAGGGGAAGAAGAAGAGCAACAAGTGGAAAACTTAGTTGAACAAATAATAAAGGAGAACTTCCCCAATTTGGCAAAGGAAGTAGACTACCAGGAAGTCCAGGAAGCTCAGAGAGTCCCAAAGAAGGTGGACCCAAGGAGGAGCACACCAAGACACATCATAATTACATTAGCCAAGATTAAAATGAAGGAGAGAATTCTAGAAGCAGCAAGGGATAAGGGCAGAGTCACCTACAAAGGAGTTCCCATCAGATTGTCAACGGATTTCTCAAAAGAGACCTTGCAGGCAAGAAGGGGCTGGAAAGAAGTATTCCAAGTCATGAAAGTCAAGGACCTACATCCAAGATTGCTCTACCCAGCAAAGCTGTCATTTAGAATGGAAGCGAAGGTAAAGCACTTCTCAGATAAGGTCAAGCTAAAGGAGTTCATCATCACCAAGCCCTTATTATATGAAATGTTAAAGGGATTAATCTAAGAAAAAGAAGATAAAAAATATGACAGTAAAAAGACAGCAAACACAGATATTAACAACCACACCTAAAACAAAAGCAAACTAAGCAAATAAGTAGAACAGGAACAGAAACACAGAAATGGAGATCACATGGAGGGTTAGCAACAGGGGCGTGGGAGGAAGAGTGAGGGGAAAAAGGTACAGAAAACGAGTAGCATAGATGGTAGAGAGAAAATCGACAGGGGGAGGGCAAGAATAGTGTGGGAAGTGTAGAAGCTAAAGAACTTATGAAACATAGACATGAACTAAAGGGAGGAATGTGGGTGGGAGGGGGTGTGCAGGGTGGAGGGCGATGATGGGGGAGAAATGGCACAACTGTAATAGCATAATCAATAAAATATATCTAAAACAAGAAATAGGAAAGAGAAGACATTTTCCTCCGTAAAGGTAAGGGTAGGTGGAGAAAGAAATGCCGAGTCCCTGAACACAAGGAAGCAGAGGGAACTAACGCTCCTTGTGAACTAACGTGTATGACACTGCGGTAGAAGCTTTGCAGGACTGTAGCAGGGTGTCCAACCTTTTGGCATCTCCAAGCGACACTCGAAGAAGAAGAGTTGTCTGAGGCCACATATTGAATACATTGTGACACGTAAGCACAGAAAACAATCTCATAATGTTTTAAGTAAATTTTATGATTTTATGTTGTGCCACACAGCCATGCTGAGCTGCATGTGGCCTGTGGGCCATGGTTTGGACACGCCTGCTAATGTTTAACCAGGACAAGAACCCTATAGATTAGGGAACTGAGCTTTAGAGGTACATTTACATGACATTCTCCAGTTTATCCCATATGCTTTGGTCTGCAACTACTAGAATATGTGATTCAAACTTATACATAAAAATTAACATTGCATGAAGTTCAAAGCTAAGCGTGGGCTTAGCACTGGTTGATTCAATGAACCACATGTTATGGAGGACTCAGGATCCTTTGGTCTCTGTGCAAACATACACAGTTTGGCCTTCAACCTAAAGCAAGTTCCTCATGGCTCTAGGATGCACGCCAGTGACAATGAGCTTTAAGCTTCCTCATTCATATGCAGGAGAATGAGCGAGAACATTGCCTTTGGAGGCCTTCCTAGAAGAGCAAGGTAGATTTTTTTCAGAACCCTTCAACAATAGCAACCCTTTTCTTGAATTTCATTGGTCTAAACCCATCTAATCTCACAGGTAGCCCTTATACTATGGTGCATTTAGACAGAATCTATAGTCATTTCTCCACATCACCCTTTTTCTGTATTGACATACAAAGGTTGAGACTCAGAGTGAAGTAGTAGTCCAATATCATGATTTTCAAGCTCAAAATCATTTTTCTTTCAATACTATATTAAATTTGTATATATTCTTTTTTATCCTTGCATTGTTTAAAATAGTATGATTTAGGTTCTGTAAAAATCTAAATTTAAATGTACTAAGTCATATTATGTAGAATTTGAAAATAATATTCAAAAGGTATTTTCTTACCATTGCTCTTTCTCACATATTTCTCACCCATTATTCTGAGAGCAAATTTTAATTTAAGCATCTGTTTTCTTATGCATCATTTTCCTTCAGACTGTTTGTTTGGTTAGTACATGGAAGAATTTAAACACTCAGTAAATGTTTTTGAAAAATAAATGTTTTTTAAGGGGATAAATAAAAATAAATAAAGAAAGAAAACATTTCCTAAATGTTTTATTTCTTTGAAGGGGATAAATTAAGTAGAATTTCTGGATCTAAAGCTCTGAGTCGTAATCTTGGGCTTGCTCCAGAATTAATCTCTTGTCAGCATCAGAAGTAACCATTTTCTTAAATAATTTATCAACTATGCTCCCAAGTGACTGTTTTAAAATCTTCTTTATTTTCCTTGACTTTTCATTATCAGGACTTAGAGAAAATAGCATAAAAATGTCCCATATATGCATAACCCGGCTTCAACAGTGGTCAGCATTTTCCCAATTGACTTTAAAATTTCCACCATACACATTTCCCCCCTAGAATGTTTTAAAGCAAGTCCCAGACATTGTCATTTCACCTGTAAATAAATTTGTTTGTATGGAGCTCTTGTTAAAAGGTAAATGTTATGCAAGAAAAATATTAAAATAAATGTGGCAAACACAGTTATCCCTCTAGAAATGCTCATGCAGTTCAGAGGGAAGAAGCCCCGCAGCCTTCTAGTTCCCCAGAGTTACAGGTCCTGACATGTTCGCAGTGGGATTTCGGTCATGCACCTTGATTCCTATGTCCTCAGTTTTCACGTCTAAAGTGGAAGTTTTAAAATGTCTTTTACTTCAGAGAAAAATACTAGGTTGTTATAAGGATGCAGTATAGAAATAATGCAAATTGACTTTTTAAACCTCAGAGAGAAAGCAGTGAATACCTTTTATAGAGCCTTCAGAATGGTAAGCACCAAATGGATTTGTGTTAAATGGAAGGACAAGTACATAAAAAATCAATTAATGACGTCTGCACAAGGTTGTATAAAAATTATGAACTTGAGTCACTTCACCAAATATTTTGCTCAACTGACATTGAATGGGTAGCTATTGAGAGATAACAATTGTGTATACAGACTGTCTGGAAAAAGTCCAGCCATTGTTAATGTAACAGAATGGTTTACATGACATCCATGTATACTGACTGCAGCCAAGGAGAGTGGACTGGAATGTGCATGTGTGAACAATGATGACTTCACTTTACTAGTCAGTGGGGGTGATAGATGCTGTTGAGTGAGCATGTGTACTGTGTGGCTGTCACATTCAAAATAACTGAGTGGAGCAATGAGTTTCCGTCAAATTTCATTTTAAACTTGAACATTCCTCCACGGAAACTATTCAGATGATTTAGAAGGCTGCAGCTATGGACAACTTCAACAGACAATGTGCCCACTCATGCATCACATCTTGTGCATAGTGTTTTGGCAAAACATCAGATCACCCAGGTGACTCAGTCCTCCAGCCCACACATTTGGCACATTGCAACTTCTAGCTTTTTCCAAAACTAAAATCACCTTTGAAAGGGAAGACATTTCAGACCATCAATGAGGTGCAGAAAAAAATGACGGGGCAGCTGATGGTGATTGGGAAATCTGTGTGAGGTCCTAAGGTGCCTACTTTGAAGGGGACTGAGGCATCATTGTCCTATTATAATGTTTCTCATATCTTCTATCTTCTTCAATAAATGTTTCTATTTTTCATATTACGTGGCTGGATAGCTCCTGGACAGACATTGTGTAGTTTATATAAATCATACCTTTAGATTGCTTGACATTTTTGTTTTTTGGCTGTAGAACACCATATAGTTGACAGACATTTTTACTTTTGATTTACATGCTTCATTATTATGTAGTAACACTATGAAAAAATGCGATGCTTTGCACACTACTGCTTAGGCTAAAGATCTGATTTTTGCATTTAGTTTATGACCTGTAAACGAAATGCTGTGTTTTTAGGATATATTGATGCCTGACATGGTGACTAAATAGGTCTTCTTACATGGACTGCTATTTATCATGGTAACCACAGTGATTGACTATTTGCAGGAAATTATGTTTTTATTTATTTAACTATTTTTCTAAAAATTCAGTTTTATTGATTATGTTATTACAGTGGTCCCAATTTTTCCCTCTTTGCCCCTCTCCATCCAGCATCCCCCACTCCCTCAGGCAATCCTTACACCTTTGTTCATGTCCATGGGTCATACGTATAAGTTCTTTGGCTACTCCATTTCCTATACTGTACTTTACATCCCCATGGCTATTCTGTAACTACCTGTTTGCACTTATTAATCCCCTGACCCCTTTACCCACATCTCTATACCCCTCTCCCTTCTAGCAACCATCAAAACACTCTTAGTATCCATGATTCTGTCTCTATTCTTCTTGTTTGCTTAGCTTGTTTTTTAGATTCAATTTTTGATAGATATGTATTTATTGCTATTTCATTGTTTATGGTTTTGAACTTCTTTTCTTAAATAAGACCCTTAACTTTTCATATAATAATGATTTGATGATGATGGACACCATTAGTTTTTTTCTTGTCTGAGAAGCTCTTTATCTGCCCTTTGATTCTAAATGATATCTTTGTTGGGTAGAGCAATCTTGGCTGTAGGTCCCTGCTTTCCATGACTTTGAATATTTCCGGCCAATCCATTCTAGCTTGCAAAGTTTCTTTAGAGAAATCAGCTGTCAGTCTTATGGAAACTCCTCTGTATTTAATTGACAGCTTTTCTCTTGATGATTTTAAGGTTCTCGCTTCATCTTTAAACTTTGGCATTTAATTATGATGTATTTTGGAGTGGGCTTCTTTGCATACATCTTGTTTGGGACTCTCTTTGCTTCCTGGGCTTACATGTCTATTTCCTTCAGCAAATTAGGGAAGTTTTCTTTCATTGTTTGTTCAAATAGATTCCCAATTTCTTTCTCTTTCTCTTCTTCTGATGCAAATGTCGGACCTCTGAAGTTGTCCAAAAGGCTGCTTATACTATCCTCATTTTTAAAATTCCTTTTCTTCTTGTTTTTCTGATTGGTTGTTTTTTTGCTTCCTTTTTTTTCATACAAATTATTGATTTAATTTTAGGCTTCATCCACTCTACTGTTGTTTCTCCATAAATTGTTCTTTATTTTAATTAGTGAATCCTTTGTTTCTGACTGGATCTTTTTATGTTCTGAGGTCCTCACTAAGTTTCTTGAGCATCTTTATAACCAGTGTTTTGAATTCTGCATCTGATAGGTTGCTTATATTCATTTTTTTAGTTCTTTTTCTGGAGTTTTGATCTGTTCTTTCATTTGGGTCATGTTTCTTTGTCTCTTTATTTTGGCAGCCCCCCTGTGTTTGTTTCCATGTATTAGGTAGAGCTGCTTCGATTCTGTGTCTTGGTGGTGTGGCCTAATTTAGTAGGTGTCCTGTGGGGTCCAGTGGCACAACCTTCTCTAACACCCAAGCTGGGTACTCGAGATGTGCCCTTTGTGTGGGCTGAGCACACCCTCTTCTTGTAGTTGAGCCTTTATTGTTTTTGGCAGGTCATAGGAGGGATTTACACAGGCCCATCAGCTCCGAGGACTGGCTGCGACCACTGACCATTAATTTCCGCCCTCCGTGGAGAATCAGATCTGTAGGGACAGGATGGTGAGACAGCTGTGTAGGGACAATGTGGTCTGTAGCTGTCCACTGGGTGGGGAGGATCTGCATTTTCCCTGGTGGTACCATCCAAGGTCAGCCCCCACCTTAGTTTTGCCCAGGGCCAACCTGTATGTGGTATCAAGCAATCTGAGATGGCTGCTACTTATGCTGGGCTTGTAGATTCCCAGGCAAAGCCAAGCTGTGAAATCAGATTCCTGTTGTGCTGTGCCTGGGGCTTACTGAGGCCAGCTGTTGCTTGTTTGATAGGATTTAGGAAGTTGTGAAACTTAGCCAAGATCAGCCATTCATATGGAAAAGTCATGGTTAACACCTTGGATCGGCCTGTACTTTGGGTGGGATGGTGTCTCAGGGAATCTCCAGGGCAGGGCAACCAATGTTAGTCAGGTTTAGGGAGTCTCAGATACAGCACCTGCCTGCTGGCTCTGTAGCTCTGTGTGGAGAGGGCTCAGAAATAGGACAATGGCTTCTGCTCACCTTTCGGTTTGGGAGAAAGCTATCTTCCAGCTCACACCTTGATGCTTGATACTTTAGTACCTCCTTGTATGCTGCTGCTGCTTTTCAAGCTGCTACTCTGGTGCTGGTGCTCAGAGAGAGTGCCAGCTTGGGATTCCAGAAGTTTCCTCCACTGACTCAATCTCCATTGGTTTTTGCAGCCAGAAGTTACAGTTATGGGACTTATTTTCCTGGCACGGTAAACTTGGGCTGTGAGGCCTGTGTGGAGCTGCAACTCCTCACTCCCAAGACATTGCTTCCAAATTTTTATCCACCACACGTGGATGTGGGACAAGTCCATTTTGCATCTCTGTCCCTCCTATGAGTTTGGATGATGTGGTTACTTTAATTCCATAGTTGTCAGGCTTCTGGCCAACTTGATTTCTGATGGTTCTGAGTGATTGTTGTTCTATATTTTAGTTGTAATTTTGATGTGGTTGTACAAGGAGGTGAGCAGTGTTTACCTAGGCCACCATCTTGACCGGAAGTCTGTTTTTATTTAAATGAAAATTTGGACTGGTTTGGTTAAACTCAGTTCAATTAGACACAAAATATTGAGCTTTGTATCTTTGGAGAGTACCATTTTTTTTTTTTTTGCAGATGTGAGAAATATGAAGATGAAAATGTCTTAGGCACTGCCCTTTAAAAGCTCGTAATCCTGTCATAGGTAAAAATATGCAAAAAGGTACACTGTTAGAATAAAATAAGTACTTTGAGGTATAAACAAGCAAGGACAAAGGAAGGTATAGTTGAATTCAGACAAAAAAACGAGTGGGGAAAAACAAAATATTGGACTTTGGGCTGTAATTTGTATCAAAAGTCCAAAAAACTCAAATATAGGTAATATATTTTATTACCTTGAGAGACTACCAAAAAAAAAAAAAAAAAAAGAAACGGTTATGAAGTCTGAAACAATTAACATAGATTTTCTCTTTCTTCTATCAATAAGCTGACACAAAGGTTAATAGTATGTGTAGTATTATAATTGATAATAGAAAAAATAAATAAAAATAAGAGAAAGGCAGGTTAAAATCAGCAGTTTTTTTTCTAAATTTACTCTATTTAATACACTAAACAATTTTGTGGGGAAAACTACATAGAATTATAGTCAGCTTTTTAGTCAAAGCAACTGCTACCAGGATTGGCGTAAGGTTTGCTGCATTCAGATTTCCCAAAGAGCTTTTGCAGGCACCATGGTGGTTTCTCATTTTGTCACACTACAACACTCAATTGTCTGTATAAACCATAAAAGGTTTACAACACCTAATAAATGGAGCTGACAGGATTTAAGGCCTTTGCTGTCATTACTCTAGTGCTATGTAATACACCATGTAGAACCTGATAATTTGTCTTTTTCTGTTTTAAAAATGCTGGTGGGGAATCAGTGAGTGTGTATCATAGCAGTGCTGGGAGGAGGACCTGAGTGAAATTCCCATTGTTGTGAAGGGATGACGAGGGATACATGCCACCTAACACTTTTAAAAAATGATTTTTAAAAAATATTTTATTTATTAATTTTTGGAGAGAGGGGAAAGGAAGGAGAAAGAGAAGGAGAGAAACATCAATGTGTGGTTGCCTCTTGTGTGCCCCTATCTGGGGACCTGGCCCACAATCTAAGCATGTGCCCTATCTGGGAATGGAACCAGTGACCCCTTGGTTCACAGGCCTTCATACAGTGCACTGAGCCACCCAGCCAGGGCCCACCCAACACCTTTAGTGCACATAATTTATGCTTTTGCCCTAAGGAATACATACCACCTAGGCCACAGTGGGAGAAGGGGCCTTCTCTGCCCCTAACCCAGACACTCCCCTGAGTGCAGGCTGCTTCTTCTTTGGAAAAGCCCTGAACTTCCCGGGGTCAGCACTGCATAGTGTTCCCTCTTCAGTTCCCTCTTCCAGAAAGCTTCGAGCTCAGTGGGGTGGGGCGAGCATGCGGATCTGTGTCTGGTCTTTCCTTGGCCACACATTCCTTGGGACCACCCTCCTCTTTCCAGAGTTGTAGTACACTGCTGTCAGAAATATGGAGCACCTTGCCCTCCCCAACCACCTTCATAGCTCCATTTTGTGAGACAGTAAGGGGAGGATCTTTCTTATTATACGGACAGAGTCCATTGATTTCCATTCAAGTGTGAGTCATGTTTGCTTTAAATGGTACATAATCAATGCCCATTCTACTAAGACAGCCTGTATGCTCTTGTGATGAATTGCTTTTAATTTTGCCCTGACAGTTTGTGGATAAATTCTCAAAGGTGACATTACCTTGTTCATCTAAAACTGGGAATTTTAGATATATAGCCAGATGGCAATGTACTGATGTTAAATCATACTCATTTGAAGAAGTATAAAACTAACATCTGAAATCATCCCTACTAGCTGTCACATTGTTCTAATCAAAGAAGGTAATGCATGGAAAGGTACTAACAAGATGCATGGTGTCAGAGAAAAAGACCATTCAATTGATAAGTGAATTTCTATATAAGGTTGAATCACAGTGATTAGAATTGAATCACAAAGAGTAGATTTAGGCGTAAGTTTCAAAACACCATTTACAGTCAAGACAAATTGTCTTTCACTTCACTTTTATTTAAGAATTACATTTTCCATTTGGTACAAAATCACAAAAGCAAACCAATTTATCAGAAAAGTATGCAAGATGTTCAGTCAAGCCCTGATGGCTTATAAAGATATGTATTTTTTCCTTTACTCCATTTTACACAACTGAATAGAAGTAAAGAAACCATATTGCTAGATAAATAGTGTAGGAAACAATTGAACTTTATATAGATTCTATTTACACTTAATGTCATTATCTGAATGGAGGATTTTGAATTTGAAAGAAATGTTAGAAATTATCTAACCAAACACCATTATTTTACAAGTAAAGAAAAAGTGGTTAAGATATATTAAATGGCTTAACCTAATAGCACAGCAAGTAAGACAGGCAGAACTAATATCTGATTTCTTCACTCCTACTAATGCAATTTCTATCATATAATTCAGAAAGCTATTGTATTTCTTACATGTTTTATTTTTTGAAAATATTTCATATATTTATTTTTAGGGGGGGTAAGGAAGGAGAAAGAGAGGGAGAGAAACATCAATGTGTGGTTGCCTCTTACACACCCCCTGCTGGAGACCTGGCCTGCAACCCAGGCATGTGCACTGACTGGGAATTGAACCAGCAGCCATTTGGTTTGCAGGATGGCATTCAATCCACTGAACCACACCAGCCAGGGCATATTTCTTACATGTTTTAAATAGCTGCTATTATAATATTTGTTTGATACATTTATATGAGCTTTTAAATTCCTTGAGAAACCTGGCATACTGTCTAAACTGGAAAACCAAATGTTGTCATTCGTTCATTCAAAATATATTTATTATATTGTTACAAGATGAAGCCCTAACTTTACATAACTATGCACACGAGGAAGCAAGATAAAAAAAGTGAAAGCATACAATTACACTGGGACTGATATGTAACATAGTAAGATATACAATGTTATCATTACAGAGCATGGAGCAGTCCTGGACAGAGAAGGATGGGTTGTGTGTAATGAGGTGGGTTTTCAGATGAGTCCAGAATGATTAGTAGTGGTGACCACCACAGTGAAGAGGGATGATACAACAATGCCCCAGGATTGGGGGCAAAGTGTGGAACAGAGAGGGCCAAGCCTTAGTAGAAAAACTGTATGGTGTTTTTGCTTTCAGATGCGTTGAGAGGTTGAGGCTGAGTGAATGCAAGAGAAGGGAGTAGAGAAGTAAGCAGTATCAGATAATACTTGGACTTTAAACTGAGGAAAATAGAATATATTGAAAGATCTTCAGGAGCAGATACAAAATTCACTCCAGTTGAAAGGCTGGCACTGGCATCACTGGACAGAGCAATTGTCTTATCATGTGATTTCCTTGCTTTAAATCCTGCGGTGGCTTCCATTCTGCACAGTAGACTCTAATCGCCTTACAAAGGTTATGGGAATCTGTATCTGTTTTTGTAAGCCTGACACCAAATTTCAGCCACACTAGAGCAGAATGTTTCATGCTAAAAAGACTGACCTCTAGAACATTGAAAATGGTGCTTCTTGCCTTGGACACTTCTTTTCATCTTTGTCCAGTCAGTACCTACTCATCTTTTAAGTTTTAGTTCAAATGCCACTTCCTCAGGAAAGCCTTCCCTGAAATCACTCAGTCCCACTCCAAGCTGGTTTTCATCTACTTTGTGTCTTCACTCCCTCCCCGTACTAACACTATCATATCATCATCATCTTAGAATATGATTGCATTGAAGTGCTTATGTTCTTAAAAATTGAATGTGAATAATGTGTGTATGATATTACATGAAATAAGAATACTTAAGCTCATACTGATAGAAAATGATGTCGTGATCCCAAGTTTACTTATTTTCCTCACCACTGCCTGTGAACTCTGTTCAATAAATGCTTCTTGAATGAATGGATTAGAATGGCATACAGCTGGGACATGAGACCAATATGAGGTGGTTATGGATGTGATAAAGGCCCTGACCTAGTGAATGGCAATGGCGTTGAATGGAAGTGGATGGACTCTAGATGGAAGTGGATGAAGCAGATAAAGGGGAAGAGTTGGACCAGGGATCAGTTGTGAAGGATAGGGGCATAATAGTGGTTGACCTTCAGGTTTCTGGCTTGTGCAATGGCTTTAGAATGGTACAGATCACTGAAATAGGGAGCCCAAAGGCCAAGTACTTACAGAAGGTCAAGTTGATGACTTCAGTTTTATTCTTGTTGCATTTTTAGGCCTGAAGGATCTATAAGTAAAATTATGCTTTGGACTGTCGTAGGGGGTCTGGAGCTCCTCAGGGTAATTTGGCTAAAGGGGTATGAGTTGCTGGCATGGGAGTGGGAGGGAGGTGTGTATTAAGTGATAGGAAAAGACTGACAAGCAACTTGAAAAACACAAACATTTTAGGATTCGGCAAAGAGTAATGAAACCACACAGGTGTAATGAGGCAATAATAATAGTTAACATCTGTAGTAGGCTTACATATACCATAGATAACACCAAATGTTACATCATTTAATCAATTTGACAATACAATGAAGTCTATTTCCCTATTTCTCACTTTCTCTTTCATATTTTATAGCTATTAAAGTAATATATACACTTACATAAAATTCACCATGATATAAATACATATTTTAGAAGGTAACTGTGCTATATAATCCATTCCACAAAACAACTTTTGGCAAAGTGTAGTGCATATTCCTCTAACTTTTCCTACTCTCTACTCATTTATTGATATTGATGATTCTTTTTTAAAAGGGCTATGTTACTTTTGTGTAGTTTAATAATTCCAGATGATTGCAACTGACTTATTTTATATTTTAAAATAGCTCCTGGTGTTCCATTGTTTGGATACAATAAGTGGTCCAAGTAATGCTGCAATAAGTAATCTCTGCAGTGAAGAAAACTGGGTTTATAGGTAAAAATTACCCAAAATACAACTGTCAAGGTAAAATGGCTTAAGTGGTGGAAACAAGACTCATAAGAGAGCAGCCCAATAAACATCAGATCATGGAAGCTTAAAGATGACTGGATAATATGACAAGAAAGATGTAGATATTAAGAGTACACATGCTACAGAGATTAATATTTAACAAGAATTTGTTAGTGGAAACCACTAATGTGTGATGAATACAACTTCACTGGTGCAAGTCAGAGGGCCTAGTACAGGGTGATTGGAGAGTGACTAAGAGAAAATAGTGATTCTATTAATTTTTTTAAATTGTTATTTGTTTCCATTAAAAATTAATTTATTTTCATTTATAGCTGATACACAATATTATATTAGTATTTCAGGCATATAGCATATGATTATACATTTAGATATCTTATACAGTGATCATCTCAATAAGTCTAGTACCCATTTGACAGAGTTGATGATTTTAAACATCCCTTCCAAAAAATTTAAAGGGGAGGAGAGGAAAGAGGATGGTAGAGAGATTTATGAAGCTGAAGAACCCTATAAGCAATACTATTTTTGAAATTCAAGTCCATTTTGATAACTCATCAAAATAGTTTCCTTTGACTTGCAATTGGATGAATATAGAAACATCAGAGAATTTGGGTGTTTGTACACCTAAAGACAAAAATCATACTAAATAAAGCATATCACATACCTTGACCTGCATATAAAGGTCACCAAAGTGTGCGTATGATTGAAGCAATTCAATTTTTTTCTTTATTTAAAGCCTGCTATGAAACATTTAAAACAGAATGTTTCATAATGGGAGGTAGAATATTGTGAGAAAGCCCTTATACCCATTATGTCTACTAAAAATAAGATTATGCCAAATTTCTTAAAGCCCCATGATCTCCCTCTTTGATCTTATCTCTCTGTCTTCACCTGAACAGTTGCCAATATTATAAATTTGGTGACTTCTTTGCAAGAGGTAACATTTTTTTCTAAGAATATAATCCCATTTTGTCATTTTCATGGAAGTAAGAAGACAGCTGATAGGGATTAGTATAATGCTGATCTATTATTTGACACTATAAGACATGCTCAATTTTGAAAAGGTTTAAAATAAATTCTTATACAAGTAGTAAAATGAACTTTAGAAGATGATTTAAGCCACACCGGCTAAGTTAATTTTCATGTAAACCAGACAGTCTGGGCATTCTAGTTAAAAATAAAGCTTATGAGATAAGCTAAAGCTTTTGCTTTGACTGATGCCCATAATTTCATGCCATTTCCTACTCTCATGGTGTCTAATGTAATATTTTATGCTGCAAATGATTTTTCTCTGGGTTAAGCCTCTGAGGCTGAAGCACCAGTCTCCCTTGTGAATTATGCCATTCATTTGGTTGGAAGGATGTGCTGTTGCTAAAAGTGAGTCTCACATCATCAGTCCAGGTCGAGGTGCTGCGCTAGTGGTGTGAGATGAAGGGAGGGCAAGGTGGCACATGATTCTACCAGATATTAGTCAAACCCTGTGCTCCTTCACACGGCATTCCTCATTCCTACAATAATCTAATTGTGGTCGCATTGAAATCATTCACTGGGGCATAGGTAGCAGTGTCCTATCAGACAGGAATGTTTGGTCTTTCCCAAAGACAGTGTCTAGTGTTCAAACTGAAATGTTTCAACTTTATGTTAACTAAAAGATGCAACTTTTTTAACCAGATTACTTTCCCACTTTTTAAAATAACTAAATTACATTTTGACTTAGTGATAACTCTTTGAAACAAAAATATAGTTCTTGATGCTCTGTAAGGCCCTCTTTCTTTTTCTTTGGGAAAAAATTTTTTAGTCTCATAATCACTAAACATCAATCAACATAAACAGCTACAGCAGGTCCTTTGAGACAGGTTTGTATCAGATGTTGAAATGTCAGTATAAGTAAAATTTAGTCCTTTTCTTCAAGAAGCCCAAGGGTCTCTTTGCGGATGCCATCGGACACAGTCATACCTGCAGTTTCCAGGTCCTTTGAACCACAGCACATTTCAAAGGCTGGCGTTGCACTCAAAGACACACCCCTCACACACCCACTGAATTTCTCTGAACTTCCAGCTCTCCAACACCTCTGTTCCTGTCTATGAGACAAAGGAATGTCCTGGAGACTTTGTTCCACCTCTGAGAGTCAAGGCCATCACAGATGTTAGATAGGGTAAGTCAAATATCAGGCTTTCCAGGCTGCAGACACCTTTGGTGGGTTCCATAGGAAGTCCTTCCCAAGTCCACTACCGGTATTTCCTGTCACCCCGCTTCCCCCCGCCCACAGTCCTGCACTCCCCTGCAGACATTCCATCGCCTGGCCTGACAGGTGCAGTGCTGTCACCGAGCAGCTGGTCTCCCTCACCAGCTCCTTCCCCTGCCTCCTCCCTGCTTCCATTTCTGGTATTGATAAAAGAGGTTCTTTTTTTTTTTTTCACTGTTAATGGTTTTTCTTTCCCTCTACAGGCAACAAATCTTTCAACTACGCCTGCCAGATAAAATTTAAGATGTTCAGTTAGATTTGAATTAAAAATTTTATAATATATCTCTAGTATTTCATGGAACATATTTATGCTATTCATATAAAAGTTTTATTTGTTTTTCATCTGAAATTCAAATTTATTGGAGCTATTTCCCCCCTTACATTCAGCAACCCTACTTTCAACTGACCAAACCCCAAGTGCTTTTGGGTCCTGGATGTTAAAGCTCTCTCCAGTTTGTAGCTCCTTCTGATGGGAAGTCTGACCACGTCTTGGACTTGAGCTCCACTCTGAGGCTGTGAGCAAATTGTAATGGGTGCCCCTGGAAGAGCACGATTATAGGGGGTAGTGAGTATATCCATTTGCAGAGAGCACAGGGCATTTTGAAGATTTTGGCTGGGAATTGTTTTTCTTACCTCAGTTGTTTTATATTTTAGGGATTCTTACAGCCTTATGAAGTCATTTATTGATTAATTTTGAAATCATAACACCACTATTTTATTTCTTCTGCTCCACGGTGAATATATATTGAACTCTTCTGACATTCCTTGTAACTTGGTTCCCAGAAGACTTGCATCTATTCTTAGTCCTGTTTTGTAGCTTTTAGAGTATTACAGCATCAGAAGAGAGAAGTAAGATATTGTTTTCAGTGATTAGTGTTCTAGTGATAGACAATTTGAAAACTCTTGTTTGGGAGAATCACTACTAACAATTGTTTCTTATCATGACGTTATTTTCTTATTACGTTTTGCCTCAGTGTGACAGCTGTTCTAACGTTTTCCCATAGTAACTTGATAGGTGTATGCTGTAAAGTTGCTGAGGTGTGAAAATATTTGCAGTAAATAAGCCTCCTAACCTTTGTAATCAGGCAGTGTGAAAAATGGGCAGCTAAGAGTACGACTGAGTCCATGCTTTTGCAGGAAGAGTACCCTTTTTGGTAATTTATGAGTGTCTTTCCAGCTGGTGGCCAACATCAAGCTCTCCATCATTTCTTAAAATGGAAAGGAAACTGTCATAATCCAGTGAGTGTCAAATTAAACGCCGAGTCTGACTTCTTTAAGTTACATTCTCCCTTAAATTGGTGGACTCAGAAACAATACTGGTTGGATACAGTACAAAAGATGGAGCCAGATCTCTGAGGTGCTGTTGGGCTCCAGGTGCTGCTCTGAAGGAGTTTGTGGAAGCAGTAAGTAGGTGTGAGGGCTGGCTGCATGTTCAGGTAGTCAGGGTGCAGTCTCTGCCTTACACTGGTGGGAGAACATTCAGAAGTCAGAGTTCACGGTCATCTTCTGGAGAAATTATCTGTTGAGGTCTGGGGCCTGGTTACAAATATAAGGAGATGTCATAACCACAAAGAGAGCAACTAGAACAAGCAAAGCAGAATACTATACGGACAGTGAGTACGCAAGGGTTTGGGACAGGCTTCA
The DNA here is from genome assembly GCA_004027475.1 of Anoura caudifer. Lineage (NCBI taxonomy): Eukaryota > Metazoa > Chordata > Mammalia > Chiroptera > Phyllostomidae > Anoura > Anoura caudifer. The sequence goes on from PVKU01001365.1 coordinate 20,940, forward strand.
TAGCTCAGTCCTGTGGACTGGGTTCACCTCTGGGTCAGATGTAAGGGAGTTCTGAGATGTTGTGACTCAGGGAGTGTACAGATGTTCTAGCACACCATGTTCCAGGGAGTATGGTAACCAAAGTGACTGAGGTGGGGGAGGTCAGTAGGATAGCACAACTTGAACATCCAGGGCTGCAGTGGTCCAAAAATTCTCAGGTTTGCAGTGTGAAAGAGGAATAGGTTAGGCAGAACATGCCATGTTAGTCAATGTCAAAGGCTACACAATGGCAGCCCAGCAGATGTTTTGATGTTCTGCACAATGTGCCAAAAAAAAAAAAAAAATTCAAAATGCCTGGATGCTGAGTATGCTCTCGTTTGCCACAGTTACCAACACTCCCTGTGGCCTTACACGGGGTTGCTTTAAATTTTAAGATACCTTGCAGCTGGGTTCCTACTGACATTTTAATTTGGAAACTTGGGTTGACAGCTTACTTTTGTTTTGATTGATCTGGGAACCTGAGAAGAGCCGGAATCTTCAGAAGAAGCCAATGCTGGATCATTGTGAGGAGCTGGGTCAATTAGAGGCAGAGAAAGGAAGGTAGTTGCTGACATTGCTAAAGAGAAAATTGTCATCAAAAGAACTGTTATCAAAGACATCTAATTATTCAGACACAATAACTAGCTAATCTTCTCTTCAACTGATGAAGCCCAGGCTGAGAGCTCTTAATTACAGACAGCCAGCAGACTTGCTTTGTAATCATCAGGTGTGAGGTATGTTACATCCATTGCTACCACTAAACCCGAAAGTACTGACATTTGGAAATTGTTCATCTTCACACATATAACTGTGATTAGGATTCCAGGTTGCATTCTTATAACTCACTCTACCTTTCTGAGAGTATTTCTTTAATGGAAGAATATTGGATAAAGTAAGCTGTCCAGAGATTACACAGAAGTCAAAGGCCCATCCTATCTATGGGTTCATGGTGCATTATCTAAGACAGGAAACCTGTTTTGGGAGATTGAGAAAAACTGAGCTGCACTTAAAAGGATGTTAAAAGAATACCTTTCTAGTTACAGCATCAGTATGAAAAGCCACAGTACAACCAGTGTTGGTTATTATCCCAAAGAACTTTTTAAAATTTATAGATCTGTTCTCATCGTGAACTAGAAAACATGGCCTTGACAATAAAACCCTAAGACTGCGTCATTTGTAAAATTAGTGTAATAATTCAGATCGTTTGTCTATAGAATACTTTGCAGGGGTGAGCTGAAAATAAAATAGAGAGGAGAGGTGGCTAGTGCAGGGCCTGTATCATAATAGGTTCTCGGTAAATATTTGGTGAAAGAACAATTGAATTAGTAAAGGGCTGAAAGCCCATTTGCATCTTTAAACAACATTGTCTTGAAACTTTATGTGAGGATCAATCTCTGACTTACCAGATCGATTTTTTTTTAAAGCACTCTGTATCACTACAAATGTCATCTTAGTAATTCATCAACACATATTCAGCTGGAGAGTTTCAAGGTGTTTTTTTTTTTTTTTTTTAAGTCAGGGGAAAACATGCTCGTCTGTAACTGTAGCCTGAGAAGAAGCAAACCAATTACAACGTAAGGGAAATGCTTTCTAAAGGTGATTTAGCTGAACTGCAAAAATTGTCAGAGAAAACCAGTTTATAGCACAATGAGCAAAATGTCATAGACAAATGCTTTCAAGAACCAAAAACATTTCACATGTACATTATGTAGACTGTTTCTACTTAAAATATTGACCTATAGATGGCACACATCAGGATTTTTTGTTTAACATCACAAGTTATACTTTTCTTCCACTTTTCACTGGTGGCCTTTTGAGCGCTCCATGAGCGCTGAGTGTCGGGCCTGACAGGCAAGGCGACCGTGTACTTGGTTTTCACGGGCTTGTTGTAGAAAACTTACTTCTGTTGTGAAGTTTATCTAATTATGTTCCATTAAAACAAATGCAGGCCCTCTTAGATGGTTATTAACGATATGATGCAATAACAGGATTGTCAGTACTTGTGAGAACAAAATCACTCTTGAGAAAATGAAAGATTCGAGTTTGAGCAGTTGGTATGAAAATGTGTTGCGACTGAAATTACATGCCTCACAACAAAAGCAATGAGGCGGAACTGAATCTGTTCTTACCCACTGACGAGGCAGCACCGGCAGGGCGACATTTAGTCACGGGCGGGCTCGCTGCCATCGACCAGACTGGATACAACTGCATTCATTTGAGAAATGACAACTCCGGGAAGTTCAGGAAGATAGTAGTTTTCCACATGTTTACGTATCGAAGTATCTTCAACCTGATAGACTCTTTATTATCAGAAATTGCAGGATGTACTTTAGGGGAGTTAGTGTTGCTTGTATGTGTCAAACTGCTACCCAGGGAGTGAGCACATCACTGCCAATTGTGTTGAAAATAGCCAAGGCTCATAACCATCCCTCCAGACTTTCATCACTTATTAAATCTACACACACACACACACACACACACACACACACACACACACACGCCCTGAAACCTTTTATGAAGTGTTTTTCCTTAGGGTGGCTGCTAATAATTATTTTCATCTAGTTTCACCTGTATAACTATATTAGAACTACTGACATATGAAATTAAGTGATCTAGGCAAATTACATCCCTCTTAGGAAATATTTTTAGCCTTCATTAAAAGTACAATGTAACTCTGAAAAATAAAGTAAAATAAAATAAATAAAATAAATATAGGTCTGTGATATGAAAGGATATTAAAATAGTCATATACAATACGTGTTATACTTTCAAATAAAATTTGTCAGACTAATCAGATGTAATAGAAACGTTTCTAGGATTGCATTTACTTTTCAAAAAGAAAAGAGAACAATGCAGTCACCTCCAGTGCATCTGACGGGTCTCTAGGAAGCATTTTATCACCAGGGGAATAGAATAGCTGGATCAATTTTTTATTACTGGTTTCTGTGAAGGTGTGAAATCACAACACTGAGATGAAATGAGAATTTGTCAGCCCCATCTGAAACACCTAGTCTACACGATGTTTTTCAAGACAATGTCCTAATATTAATTTTTAACATCTGTAGTACTACTGAGATATAAAAATAAAAAAGGACAAAAACCCCCACAAAATACACCTCTGGAAGGAAGAATTTTGCCTATTAACTAACACAATGGAGATTGTGAACTATTATTATGACAGGGAAGACTGTGAAGATATGACTTCAGTTTTCTCTTAGTGCTCTCCTGTGTTAAGACAACTAGTTATGAATCATATCATTGCAGAAGGAAGGAAATGCTGAAGTCTTTAATGAATTTAGATGCATTAGGAGCACTGGTCTTTTAGGTCTGAGGTTATAGAAGAACTTATAGAAGTGGGTGTGGCTAAAAGGGCAACATAAGGGATTCTTGCAGTGTTTAAAATATTCTGTCTCGTGACTGTATCAATGGTAATATCCTGATTATGATATGTTACCATTGGGAGAAACTGAGCTAAGTGTGCATGAGGTCTCTCTGTATTATTTTATAAAACTGCATCTAAATCTAAAACTATCTTAAAATTTAAAAAATCAATAAAAACTCCTAATTTTAAATTGTTGTAAACTCATAAACATTCTCCTATACTTTTGGAATTAGCTGTCATTTGTGAGTATAACTTGCAGATCATGGATTAAGCACTTGAGAAATAAATGCTAAAGGGAGATTCAGAATATGTTCTAATTCTTATGAAAATTTTTGTTTTTCATGAACATATATGCCTGGTAGTGATTTAATAATGCAGACATAGTTCCTGCTGGTAAAATAGTTTCATATAGCTCTTAGTTATACAGTATAGATATAGATATAAAATTATGATCTCCAACATTCAAAAACTGTTCATCAGTAATGAGAAAATTTGGAAATTGCTTTGAATTAATCTGCAGTCTCTTTTAAAAAAAGACTCAAAGTATTTTGGGGATCAATACTCTTACTGAAGACATCTAGAAGTGGCCATCAACAAAAGCAAACATTGCCTAAAGATATCAGAGAGCCAACACCACAGGACCAGGGGGAAGTAAGGGAAGGGAAGTCCAGCATTTGGGTCCATTTTTCCCTTAGAAGCATTTTATAATTGAGGAGAGACGAGCTTAGAGTTTGAGAGGTCGACCAGCCCTTGTGGCAGCTTTGAAAGTCTACAGGGCAGGCATCAGAATCCAGGACCACTGAAGTATAGCAGAAGCGTACTTGTCCTCAAAGACACTGCAGCTCAGTTGCAAATAATTTCATTCCCTGCAATAGGATTAAGTGGATCTGAAGTTCTAGGACCCAATTGTCCGCATGTGCTAGTGGTGCCAGGTGACTGATAGAAGCCAATGTAAAACCTGTTTGGAGGAAAACAATATTACAGCTTAGGCCTTGATTTATCCTATAAATAATTTTTTAGGTGTAATGACCAGGATATAAAACAAGATACTCAAAAACATAATATAACGTAAATAAAACTAGCACAAATGATGGGTAAAATAGTAGAGCAGCTGCACCAGGAACCCAGATATTGAAGTTATTAAGGACTTTAAAAATCACGACATTTACATCCAAGGACATGAAAAGTAAGGTGGCTAATCACAACATGACTGATGTGTGTGTGTGTTAAGTAGAATCCTAGAATTAAAAAATATAAAATTAAGAATTCAATGAAGAGACAGTCAAGAGACAGAATAGTAGTAGATTACCAACAGTTGAAGGTGACTTATTATTGAATTGAAAGCATGTTAGAAAAAGAATATTCAAAATGAAAGATGGAGAGAAAAAATGATGAAAAATGCAGAAGAGACATTAAGAGATACAGAGGAAACAGTGAGGAGATGGAACACATGTTTCACTGAATTCCCGAATCAGAGGAGAAAGAAAATGAAGCTGAAGCAATATTTGAAGATGCTGCATTGTGACTTAGATCCTTCCAAAAGAGATGAGAGCCATTGAAACCTAGTGAAGAGGCCCAAGCAGGACTTAAAAATATCTACAAAGTAAGAAAAGTATAAGAGTGGTTAAAGGAGCAAAGTGATAAAAAAAGTACAGCAAAATTGCTAAAAATGAAAGAAATGCAAAAAAAAAAATCAGCTAGAGAAGAATAGAGATTATTTTTCAAGGAATAATAAAAAGATTAATAGCTAGCTTTACAAGAGAAATAATAAAAGTCAGAAAAAATAGATTAACATATTTAAAGTGCTGAAAGAAAATAGCCGTTAATCTAAAACCTTACACCCAGCAAAAATATTTATTAAGAGTTAAAGTACAATAAAGTGACTTTGAGGCAAATAAAAAAATGTTATTTATAATCCTTAGATCTGCACTAAAGGACATATTAAAATATCTTATTTAAGTAAGAGGAAAACTATTATATATGGAAATACAGAGGTACAAGAAGGAATAAAGAACAATAAAAAGATAAATATGTGCGTAAGTCTAGAGCAACGATTCTAGGTTTTACACTAAATTTGGAATTTATACTAAAGTTTTTTAGTATAAATTAGAGTCCCCTGAGAGTCTGGTCAGAAAACACTGTGAGGTTCCACACCAGGATTTCTGGTTCCGTATGTCAGGCATGGGAATTTACCTTTCTAACAAGTTCCCAGATGATGTTAATGCTGCCGGCCTGGGGTCCACACTTTGAGAACCACTGAGGAATATTGGTTGTATACAACAATGATGTCTTCTGGGGTTTAAAATTCATATTACATTACATCCATTCATATATGGACAATTATTTTGTGACTAGTAGCTCTTCTGTAGAGTAGAAAAATTACAGTCTTTTAAATAAATAGTCTCAGTAAGTGGTGGCTGAGTCAACTGGATATTTATATGGGAAAAAACAATACTTGGTGGATTGCAGGTCTAAATATGAAAGGTGAAAACAATAAAACATCTCGAAGTTATTATCAGAGTGGGTCATTTAAATAGGATCCAAAAAGCATGTTCAAAGGGGAAAACTTAAAGTCCATTAAAATGTAAAATTGTGTTAGTCAAAAGACGGCTAAGAGAATGAACAGGCAAGCCACAGACTGGCATATGGCGGCAACGCATGGCACCAGGCTCACATGCAAAATCTGTTAAGATCTTCCACAAGTCATGGTTAACCAATAAACAGCCCAATGCAAAAATGGGCAAAATTCTTGACAGGCTACTTCACACAAAAAAAGTTATACAAATGGCCAAAAAATAGAAAACCTTGTTCAACCTCCTGAGTAATCTTGGGAATGCATACCCAAACCACCATGCAATACTCCTGTTCAAAATCAGAGCTGATAAAAAATGATAGTGATGGACAATAATAAGAACTTTTGAGACTGCTGCCCAGTGAGAAATCTCATAACACTACTCAGAGAAGGGTGAAATGGCACAACCATTTGGGAGATAGTTTGGCTTTATTTATTAAACTTAAAGATACAGACCCCAAACAAACCAGCAATTTTATTTCTAGGTATGCACATGTGTACCAAAAGATGTATGACAGAATGTCCATATATCACAATTTGTAATAGCCCCTTTAAAAAAAAATTAAATTTTCATCAGCAGTAGAATGGATGAGTATATTGTTCACAAAGTAAAATTCCATCATCATTGAACATGGATGAACTAATTACATTCAACAATAGGGATGAATCTCACAAATGTAATGTTGAATGAGACCAGCCAATCACAAAATCACACAAAATGACTGCATTCATTTAAATTAAAACAACAACAACAACAACAACAACAACAGGAAAAACTAAATTGTAGTGCCTTGTGACTTGGTTTGTAAAATATTTAAGAAAACCATTCTCTCATTACTTTCCAAATGAAGGTGGTTGGCTTCCTTTGTTGGGAAGGAGAGGCCCGCAGTGGGGAGAGGAGGAGGAGGGCGGGGCTTTCCGGGTGCTGGCGATGTTCTTCTGTTCCTTAACTTGGGAGGGTGTTTACACAGGTGTTTGCTTTGTAATATACACGGAGCTGTGCACGTCTTTATTTTTACCCTTTCTTTCTCTTTCTTTCTGTATATTTAATAAATGGAATAAAACATTTTAAGACAAATTACTTAGTCTCTCCATTTTGAATACAGCAGTAAATCAAACTGTCCTTTTGAGTTGCTTGAAAACACCTGAAGTCCTTGATTTAATTATTTTTCCAATTATGCTTTAATTCTTCATTTAATTTATGTTCATATTCTAGTTCCTACATTACTTTGCATTAATTTGGTGAAGTAAATTAATATTGTATGAGAATCAAAGGCTCTGATGTCATTTGGATTAACACTTTGTTTAATTCTTAGAAGGCTTTGTATATTTATTTTGGTTTCAGAAATGACTTCAAATGTGTAAATATAGAAAGAATAATAGTATGATCTTTGGAGGAAGGACTTAATCATTTGTAAAAATAATGAAAAATACTCTTAGATGCATCTAACTGATCTACTGCATGACAAAGGCTATTTATATCACATATTGATATATTAAAATGAACCTGGTTTGAAGCAATTCTATTATTGATAAATATAAAAAATCATCACTAAATATAGATAATGCCATACCATGAACCAACAAATGAAATTTAATTTTGTATTGCATTCTAAAAATATAGTCCAATATTGCCATCTCAGAGAGTAAAACTGAGCAGTTGGTTTTTAAGCACCTTGAAAAATTAGAGAGTACTTTAGCCTACTTGCAAGCTAACCGATTAGCTGGCCACAGTTGCACTGATGCTGGTAGAAGATGAAAACTCCTGGGTAAGAGAGGTAAAGACTATCACTCAGGGGCAGCAAGTGGTATGAGCATCTGCATATCATGTGCTGGTTTCTTAGCCCCAGTTCTCACAAGCCTAAGAGCATCAGATAATACTTGCTCACACAGTGGGTGTTGTTACAGGAGAGCAGGTCTGAGTTGTGGGAACTCAAGCCAGTCTGCCTTTTCTTCAAGAGAGAGACGCTATCTCTGTCTTCCTAAACTCTAAGCAAACCTACCCTTTGTTCAAATGGAAATGCTATCTTTAGCTTCCAAGGCTCTTTTAGGATTGTTTACCAGGGAGCCTTGAAAATACAGTCTGGAAAAGTGCCTTGCTCATAGACAAGTAGAAATACAGGAGATCCATGGAGAATTGTCTCCCAATACTGGTGATGGTTTTTCAACCATCATACAGTCTATATGAGACAAATTTTCTTCAATTTTTAGAATACTGGCCTGGCCCAAAGTAAATTACTTTTCTCTGAAATGGAACCACATCATTTAACACTTGTATTCAGAAATGTTTTGGAGAGCTACAATCACATAGACCCAGAAGGACCACTGTATGGTGTGTATGTAGGTACAAACATACCTATGTGGCTTATTGTTTGCTCCCCAATTAAAATGTAAATTTCTTGAGAATAATGTCTTTGTCTCTGTGTATGTGTACAATTTATTCTCATATTCTGTTTTTTACATTATCTGCATTAATTTAATTAATAAAATGATATAGGGCTGCCATCCGTCTTCTTAAAACAGTTTAAAAAAGCATGGCCATGAGAAGAACAAAAAATGTATTCCTGTAATCTGAGGGTTCTAACAGCCATGAAAAATGACAGTATTTCATTTTCTAATTTTTAAGATCATTTATCCATAGAATCCAGGACAATGCCCCACATACAGTAAAAGTCGGTAAGTATTTTTGCATTGCTTGACTTGAACTCAGTAGTCCTTTCTACACTTTGTAAGCTCCAAGTTGCTCTTGTTCAGTAACACATGTTGTGCTTTGAAAACGGGAAACATTTCTTTTTTTTCTCCAAGCTGCAGATAGTCATGTTAAGCTTAATGATTCCTGTTCCTTACAATGATTCTAGTGTATAGGTGCATAACACTGAGTGAAGAATCATATGTCTCCAGAAATACTAGTTTTATTATAAGAAGTGAGTCAAGAAGTGCCTATTTCCCCCCTCCCTCTTCAATACATATTTAGGAGCCACAGTTTAGGGTTGAAATACTATGCACATAAGTTTCTCAGAGGCTTAATTATCAACATAATGGTTTGGAAACACTCTGGTCTTTTCTTCTAAATTAAAGATTTCAACAACAAATACAGAAAGTATAAAATGTTTCCGTACTCCTTCGTCTTTAAATTACCTCGTACAGGAACTGGCAAACGGGCGTCAATGAGAATTACCATCTACAGCGGCTACTCGCCCGACTGCTCCAGGGTCTCGCACACAAAGGGTGGGAGAGGGGCGTGGGGAGGACGCAGGGCATCTCTGTCCCGCCTGGCCGGGCGGTGCCTGCCGGAGTTACCTGCTGGAAGCCGGGACCAGGAGCAGGCGAAACTTGGGGCTCAGGATATATGAATGCCACCTAAATTGCTGCCCTACCGAACGTGTCTGGCGAGAGGCTAGGAGTGCGCGCGTGAGCTGAGTGCTTACGTCGCAACGAGATCCGTGCTGGGATAATTAGGAGTTGAGCTGAACCGAGTCCGGCTTTTAGCAGCGGCAGCGGGAGCCTCAGCAGCAGCTGCAGCAGCAGCAGCAGCAGCAGCAGTAGCAGCAGGAGGGGAGCGCCTGGCTCCCATCCTCCGGGCGAGCACGGGGAGAGGTGGCCCGTGCCCCTCGGCAGCCACCCAGCTGCGCCCACCACCCCTGCGGCTCCGGGTGCACAAAGGTGGAGGCCGCCCGCGTGGCCTTCGCCACCAGGCGTTCAGTTCCCGCTCCTTCCCTTCTCTCCTGAGAACGAGAATGGCAGGGCTGAGCGAGGGCCCGGGACAGCGGTGGCCCTAGCTTTGCACTCCCCTTCACCCCTCCTGCTGGGAGGGGAAGCGGGTTGCTCGCCGACGATGTGGCCGCGGCTGCTCCCTAGTGCGTCCTCGGCCCAGGTACCCGCTGCCGCCCCTCTTCTCTGCTGGATCCACCCCACCGAGCGGAGTTGATGCTGCTATCGCCGCCGCCGTTGCTGAAACCGCGGCTGATGGATGCCAGGAAGTGCCGCATTGCTTAGCGTCCCCGCCTCCGGGTTTGCTGGTAGGAGCCTTCTGCTCTTTCTTCCCTCTTGCTCTGGGTTTTTATGGGAAGGTGGAGGCATTTTGATTTTATTCTCCACTCTTCTTTTGCACCTTCTCACCCCACCTAGCATTTGTAATGTACGTTCCCAGAGAGATTCCCTCAGTCCTCCGGGGCAAGTCCGTTTAAATAAAGGGCCAGAGAAAGGCAGAAGTTGGGGGTGGGGGTGGGGGTGGGGGGAGCCAACGCTGGTGCCAACGCCACCAAAACCCCTTCTGGTGCCTTATGAGATCGCGGGTGTATCTAAGAGGGGCGGGGGGGGGGAAGGTGAGCCACGTACAGCATCTCCACCTAATCGGATCATAATGATTTTAAATAAAATCCCACAAATATCTTCTACAAATAGATTCTTTGAATAAGCAGAAGGAGAAATAAGCTCCTTTTCCTCCTCTTTCCCTTTCTGTCTTTTTCTTTCTGGCAAAGACGCTCTTCCCCTGCTTGGAGCTCCGCGCTGAAGAGCCACCTTATTATTAATCACAGTCCCCATCGTTATCCCTGGCTGGAGCATCCTTCGGTAGGGACCGCAGAAGCGTCAAAGTGCTGCGGCTGAGATGTGCGTGGGGGTTGTTTTTGTTACATCTTGGGAGAGAAGAGGACAGCACCAAGATCAGCACCACCCGTGCGGGGTGCGCTTAGGCGTGTTTTGTTAGGGGAGTGGAAGGACGAGAAGAGGAGCGCTGCGACGGCCAAAGGGGCACCTCTCCTTAGAGGAAAGGAAAGAGGGAACCAAAGCGGGGGCGGTTTTTCAAGGGAGTGGGAAAAGAAGTTTATATCCTTCATAAATAAAGCTGTGGGAAAGCGGGAGCAACAGGGTACTTGATTGGACACAAAGACAAATCATTTCCTGTAAAGAAGAGGAAGCAGGCATCTTCCAGGTCTGGAGGCCAGAGTGTGGTAGTGGCAAGGGCCAGGTTTGTTGTGGGACAGTCGGCAGGAGGAAGGGAAGGCTCAGGAACAAACAGAACAATGACTCACTTACAAGCTGGGCTGTCTCCCGAGACCCTGGAGAAAGCTCGCCTGGAGCTCAACGAGAACCCAGACACACTGCACCAGGACATCCAGGAGGTGAGGGACATGGTCATCACCAGGCCGGACATTGGCTTCCTGCGCACGGATGATGCCTTCATCTTACGCTTCTTGAGGGCCAGGAAGTTTCATCACTTTGAGGCCTTCCGTCTCCTGGCCCAATACTTTGAGTACCGGCAGCAGAACCTGGACATGTTTAAAAGCTTCAAGGCCACTGATCCTGGCATCAAGCAGGCTCTGAAGGATGGCTTCCCTGGGGGCCTGGCCAATCTGGACCACTATGGCAGGAAGATACTAGTCCTTTTTGCTGCCAACTGGGATCAGAGCAGGTAAATCCTAAATTCCGACTTATACGAGAGATTCTTTTATCCTCCTTATTTTACAGAATTTAGCATGAGTACTGTCATAGCTTTACACCTTTGATGCTATGACTTGGTTGGGACCAAAAGGGAAACTGGGACAAAAACATAAGTTATTAGGGGGCACCTGGGATAGTGAGAGGAGGGCATTTTTTTTAAACCTTTGAGACTCTTACTTTACAAGTACCCAGTTTCTACTGCAGCTTTAAGTGCTTCCTGAGCCCTTTAGGTTTGTGCTGCAATCTAAATCATTTAACTTCTAGATAAATCTGCTGAATTTCCCACCTCCTGAATAAGTTTGCTGTGCTGCAGAGAAATTAGTATAAGAATGGAGATAACTTTTTCTCCTTCCTTCTAAAGAAATTATTAAACCAGATTCATCATCATCATCATTATCATCATCACCATCATCTTCATTATCATCATCATCATCATCTCTGTCTTTAGTACTGAGGTTTTATTTTTTTTAAGGATAGCCTGGCATTCAACCAAGCTCAAGTAGTTTTATTGCTGGAGGACTTTTCTGCTTGGTGACGTGCAGATGAAGGAATGATATGATGTGTGTCACTTCAATGAAAAGGCGGGGTTGTATTCTCTGTCTCTGAGCATGCCTATCCACACTGAAATGAAGGCTGACTGGTGTGCTTGTTCTTCACTTGTCACTAATCCAAAGAAGGTGTTTCCTGACTGATGTGATTTTTCGTTTCTTGGAAGGAAGTGGAAAATACTCAGGTAGACTTTTTGAGCTCTCTTGCTTTTAAATGGAGGAGAAATCATACTTTTATTTTATTTACATTATCATAGGAAAATGCAAAGAGTGACTCTTCTACTTCCTCAATCAGAATTCTTTTCTCAGACTGACAGACATAAGAAATTATAAATGATCATGTATAAGGTAGCTTCAATTAAGTTAAAAGGTAATGTATTTCATGGAACTTAAACATGTTTATCAAAACCGTGAATCATAAGGAACTGGTTGTTAAAATATTGGTGTATTTTTAGGTCTGTGAATGGTGACTTTTGATGCATCAGGTTAGTTTAAACCATCCCTGGAGCAATTGTAAAAGACTTTTTTCAGTGACTGGGAAATTTTATAGATAGGCCTCTCAGAATCTTGGGATCCTAGAAGGTAAATTAATATTTTTAACAGGTTTTTACTCTTTAATTGGTTATCTTTTCTCTCTAATTTTAGGTTGAGAATGGCTACAATTATTTTTTAGGTAAATATAAAGACAAACTACTATCTGAAGAATCCTAAAATCATAAAGCTAAGAAACTCACAGAGAGTTAGCCATCGAGCAGGAATGGAGTCCTGTTATTTCCTTTGATTGGTTACAGAAATCATTTCTTTTCTTAAAAGGTTTTTATTTATTTATTTCTTCTTAGAGAAGGGGGAAGGGAGGGAGAAGGAGAGGAAGGAGGAAAAACAGAGATGTGTGAGGGAAACATTGATCAGATGCCTCCCGCATGCCCCCAGTTGGGGACCCGGACTGCATGTGCCTGAACGGCAATAGAACTGGCGACCTTTTGGCTTGCTGGGCAATGCCCAACCCACTGAACCACACCAGTCAGTGCAGAAATCATATACTACTTTTTATTAGGTAGCAAAGTTTAAAGGGCCATGAAATGCCAATTTTGACCACTGTGTTCCTTTAACTTTTTTTTTTTTTTCCATCTGGGAAATATATTGTAGGGTCATGCAAACAATGATTGTGTATATCAAAATGGAAAACTTCTTTTCAAGATAGAACCTGATATTCTATTTGTCAGTTAGATTGGAACTTTGTTAATTAGGCTACAGTTAAAATGGGAGCTATGGAAATCTTGTATTTAAATATGTCTCAAAGTCTGAAAGTTATAATTAGTGGGGCAGATTGCATTCAGGGAGGCACACATTTACATCAGACCTATTTTAATTTATTTTTATAAGTGAACTAATATTCCCACTGATTTATAAACCTAATTAAGATGAAAATCACTTCACATTTCTCATGTATGTAGGAAGTTGATTATTCCAGATTACTAAAAAAACTATGTTTTTGTTGTCTATTTCATACTTTTATATAAAGGATAAATTACTAGTAATCAAAATCTGTCTCCCTAGAAATCCACAGTGGGAGAAGATTTATTAATTGATATATAGAACTGTTTTTTATTAAAGCTACATAAAAATTTTAAATATTAAAATTTTGTACATGTGAAATTAAAAATAAGAAGCTGTGTCTTGTTAAAACACCATAATGGTTTCTGTAGATTAATAACTGTGAATTCTATTTCTGTGGATGAAAATGAGAAGACACAATCATGAAGTCATAGTATATCAAGGTCAAAAGGTAGCACAGGGGAAAGTAATGAGGGAAAAATGGGGACAACTGTAATTGAACGATAATAAAATATTAAAGCAAAAAAAACCCATGGAAAAACAGTTATACAAGTTACTTAGAACTTGACTAAAATTCGATTGAGTTTTCTCCTTCCATATATTTTTTAAAAAGTTATTTCTTCCTTCTCCTTGCCTGCCCTCATCCCAAACCTACATATACTTAGTTCCAAGGACTAGTGGATAAACAGGTCTACCCTCTTGGCATCCTCTGTAAACCATTCTCATTGGGATATACACATAAGAACGGCCCTGAAACATGCAGGAGAGCGACCTCTCTGGCAGTACCAGGGTATGGACAGCCCTTCCCCTACCTCTGGCCTGAATCCCCTTTCTTCTTCCAATTCACAGCCTCAAGTCTTAGCTGACTAGGTTCCTACAAAAATTGCTACCACCTTCCCTAGTTGTTTACCTTACTATTGCTTTGTTAGGTGGATAGCCATGTGCTAAATTCTCTCATTGGCCACCTGTCCTGTGAGTCGGGTGTTCTCATGTTCCTGCTCTGATCCTGCAATCCCAAACAACCTGGGTCTCTTGAAAAGACTGCACATCTGAATGTAGTCCTGGCCACCTTCCTTGGGTTGTTCAGTGAATTACCTGGCTTTCAACAACTTTTTACAAAGTAGCATTGTTTTAAAGCAACAATAGGTGGGTGAGAATGTCAACAATTACAGAGGCAAATTCCAGACATGAGGTAGAAAGAAAATGCCCCCCCTTGATTTGGAAAACAGCTTATTTCCAACTTCCCAAAGGGAAAAGGAAGATTTTTTAAAAGATGTATTTTAATTGTTGTTCTTGTACAGTCTTCTGTCTTTTACTCCCATCTCAGCCCACCACCCCAGCCCTCCCCACCTCCCTCCCATTTCCACCACCCCTAGTTTTTATCCATGTGTCCTTTATACTTGTTCCTGTAAACCCTTCCCCTTTTCCCTTGATTTTCCCTCCCTCTCCCCTCTGGTGACTGTCAGTCTGTTCTCAATTTCAGTGTCTTTGGTTATATTTTGCTTGTTGAAAAGGAAGATTTTTAAAATAAGTATTGAAAAACTTTATAAAGATGTCTGAAATAATTGATCTTTATAACAAAAGAAAGACTAAGCCTTGTATTATTATCTTTATAAGAGCACCTGAACGAGAGTGAATGCTCAATAAATATTTGTTGAGTTGAATGCCATTATGTATTTTTTCTAAAAAAGAATGCTAAGTAGGAAGTGATTAATGCATACTTTCTCCTATATTAAATTTGTAGGACAGTTTCTGTGCTCCTCAGGAGGCTGGAAATAGTAAGTGTGTGTGAGATGGTGACTATAAATAAAATAGTGTTTCTTTCTACTGCGGTGTAACTCAGGTCAGTTTCAGGTTATTGAATTGGACCATTTCCAAAGCCTTTGCAAGAGGCATGGAATCTTCAGGAAGATTAAGGTAAAATAATATTTACAGTATACCCACTTTCTAATAAATCTTAAAAAATGAAAAACTGGAATGTCAAAATGACTTTCAGTTTAGTTTCTGATTCTTTTTAAAAAGAATTGAACAGGCTTAGATGACTTATTACATTTCTTGAGCAGGATGTCTTTGGAAAATATTTGTACAATTTTATCTCTTTTCAGATTATCTAACATAATTTCTGGGCACAAAGGTAAATTCTACAAAATGAAAAACAATTGGATTGCTTCACTGCATCATCAGGATGCAGGTGGCTTCCGTGCATTCCATGCTGTATTCCTTTCATGAGTGACAGCGCCCTGCTTAGGACTCGCTTGACAGATACCTTCACATGTTCACCTGATGTTAACAATGGAACATGAGGATGATGTGCCGTGAAGCTAGAAGTGATTGCACTACCTTCAGAAGAGGAAGTTTGGAATAAAATAGATCATGACCTACACCCTAGGGCATGAGAGCAGTCATCTGAGTAGTTGAAATTTACTGACATATATACTTACTGGGAATATTCATGAGCAAATTGTGTCACCTGAAATATAATGGTGATGTGTATTCTGATAGTTGGCCTGTAAATTTTCAGTTAGCCTGAAAGTCATATTTTACCTCATTAGATTTATAGTTTTCTATGCTTTAGTACAGCAAGCAATCATTTATCTAGAATCTGGTTAATAACCATTAGAAAACAAATACAGCTAAACTAAAATGATTCTTGATATAGTGGCAATTCAGAAAACACTGACTGTCTTGTAGCTCTGTTTGGCTTATCATAATGGACATTGATTATCGCTTAGAGTATTTATTGAAGCTCTGGAAGGCATAGAAGGCTGACTGGTCAGACATTGCTCTGATCCTGAAACTTATCCTGGAATCTGCCTGCAAAATGTGTTTTTGTCAGTTTGTTTATTTTCTGTGGCTTTTTCATAAAAAGAAAATATACAAATGACTAGCTACTTGAAGCTTTAGATTGAACTATGAATATGTTTCCATTTGTTAAAATAATGTAACCAATCTCTAAATTGAAAGAAGGTTTATGGTGATGATAGACTAAAATTTAAAAAGTAACCATGGACTACACAGATAATTTTTGGCCTGATTTTTCAAGACCTCCTGGCTTAATGTATTAGAATATTTAAATATTTCTCAACTATTTGCTACATGGTGTCATATGTCATGACAGGGTCATGAATTTTCCCTTCAGAATCCTGGAGACATTGTCGTGCTGTGTTATGGGTGGATTTTGAGAGTCAGTCAAAAGCAGTGATGGCAGATGTGGCCTCCACAGGGCTTCTGTCCCGGCAGAGCTTCATGTTGCTTCCTTGCAGGGATGGCCCTTATAACAAATGCTCTGAAAACTGCAGGCTACTCAACACTGTGTCCTTGGTTCACAGCTTGGAAACTGGGAAAAAAAATTGTCCTGAAAAACGTGAGTGGGATATTGGAGTAAATCTCTGAAAAAATAAGATAGTCTCTAAAAACTAGGACAATTATGCAGGAATTAGTAAAATAGTTCTGATATAACAGTAAAGACCAAGAGAACCAACCTACAATAACAGTTGACTGGGTCTAGACCAAACCAGGCATGTTTCAGATATGCAACTTCAAACAAAGTTGAAGAGAAGGATTTGAGGTTACTACAGTGCACTGAAAATATGCCTCAAAATAAATGTTTGAAGGTATTTTAAAGAATGAGCCAAGTTAGAGAAATAAATTATCCTTAGTAAATTAATGCATTTCCTCCGTTCTGGGAAAGAGCCCGAGCAGGTTTACATCACTGAGCACAGACACGTGTCCTTCATTCACGTAGTGAGTGCCACTGTTGACATCAGGGACAGGGTGCCCGGGTATGCTGGGTCCTCACCACATCGAGGAGCGAACAGTGCTCAATTCAAGTCAATTTTTTTAAAAAAGCACACTTCAGTCAAACATTTGCTACGTACGTAGAAGTTTAATAGTTGCTGGAGGCAAATAAACGTACATATCACCTTCTTTTTACTAGCAGGGGATATACAACCTCTCTGGGAAGAGAAAACAGGGAAAGTTACATAACTGCTGGGAGGTTGTAGTGAGGGTAGCTCTGTCAGGGGAGAGGTTCAGGGCAGGAGGGTAGCTGCGAGCCACTCAGCGTTTTGTGGAGAGAATGTTGCTTACTTGGTTAAGTAAAGTCAACCTTTTATTGTTTCATTTTAATGATTAATTAACTAATTCATCCATTTAAAGCACTTTTATTGCACATGTCAGGGACCCCTCTAAGCACTTAACAAACATTAAATTATTAAATCTTTATGGCAATCATATGAGGTAGGTCCTGTTAATATTTGCATTTTGAAAATGAGAAAACTGAGGCACAAAGCAGTTAAGTCTTTCACTCATAACCAGTGAATCAGTCAAACTTTTTGTTTGTATGTGTATATAGACAGTTAGCAACATAAATCTTGGGAAAAAACAATTAAATGTAACTATATCAAAAAACAAGCTCTAATCATTTAAAAAATTATCTGTGGTTTAGAAAGTCTTGATTAAATATCAGAATACAGATGAGTAGGCACAGAAGGTGAAGTTGCTGGAATAAATCTTCTGAAGGGAATGACTTGACCAAGCAGACACTTGCCTAGAATATTCTTCCCTGAAAAGAAGAGGTGCCTGTCTGGTGTGTTTGTATATTTCCAGCACAATTCTCTTTTATTTTAATTTGGTGGAAGTAGTGTACACTTTTAAAACTTTTTTTCAAGGAAAGACATTTTCTTCTCTAGATGTTTTATTTCCAACAAAACATCTTTCTCTTGTTCTCACTCACCTACATTCCTGTAGCAGTAAAATTAAAGCAAGGCCCAGACACATAACCTTCTGTGCTTAATGATACAAATCAGACACATGAATATTTCAGACTTCGTATTTTCCCCAGGGTTTGCAGACTTAGCCTTTTCCCATCCCAATTCTTTGAATGTCTTGTTGCTTTTCCTCCACCAAAGCCCCCGGTGGGGCCAGGCCGGGGTGTGTCCTGGTACCTGACCCAGCGCCATGTTGGTACTGACTTTCTGATCTGTCTCCTGACACACATTGTGCCACTGAGACGTGAAAAGCAGAACATCTATTCCTCACAGTCTGTTCTAGGTGTGAGACACCATAGGGTGTGGAGAGAATTGTGGTGTCAGAAAGAGGCGGCTTCTCATCTAGGCTCTTGTTTCCTCCCATGGTGACTCTGGGCATTCTGTTTAAATTCTCTGAGACCCTGTGCCGTCATCTCTGATGAGATCGGTGCATTCAGGGTGGTATGGCTGTAGGCTGCCTTCATCTCTAATTCGCTGAGACCTCATATGTGTCCTCATCTCCAACATAATAGGATCAAAGCCAGCACCGAGACTTTGGCTTCTTTTGAGATTAAGATAATGCACTTGAAATTCCCTTGAAAATCTTAAACTATTCTATTAGCCAGGTAGAGATATTATTATTATTCCCCTCAGTAATATGAAGCATGTAATGGGCTCAACTTTGGCACTAATGATACCTCGGGGCATTAATAATGGTAATTCTTCTCCTTCGTCTCTCCCCCTGCACCTTTCTTACAGGACCTGTGTTAATGAACACTGATGGGTGGGGGCAGCCTTAATGAAGAATTTAATAATGGCTGATTGATTTAGTGACAAAGGGAAATAGCTTGCTGTTGTGCTGCTCAGTGTGATGCCAAGATGCCAGTTTTTCCCCGTCAGACTGACAGAAAAGTGTGGAAGAGAGGAAGGAAATGACTTGTTTGTGATTGACGTTGCTCTTAGCACTGATTGTAGGCTGTGGTAGAGGGTGAGATCCTTCGAACCTCAGGATCGAAGCCCAGGACAGGTAGCCACCCAGAACCTGTCAAGGAGCTTCCCTGCTCTTGCTGTCCAAGTAGTAAACAGGGGAAGTGGGTGTCAAAGTTTTCTCCACCTAAATTTTATGCAAAGTCTACTCCACCCTTTCTTTCAAGAGCAATGGTCTATGTGGGCTGGTGTCCCGCTTTTAAAATCTTTTAATTGGTGCTTTTATTTCTTCATTCTACATGCTACTTGTCATTCTCTCCAAGTTGATTTTAGATTCAGGCTTTACTTGATGCTATTTTGGGAAGCACAGCCAGGAGTTAAGAACTGCGTAAATGTGCTCGTTTGTTGCCTGTGACTTTGTCCCCACGTACAAGGGAAGAGTAGCATTGGTGGAATGCCTGTAAATTGGGGTGTAAACCCAAAGCAGAAACATGTGGATCACTTGTTGTACTGACACTTTATAAATTGTAAAAATAAAAATAATTTCAAAGAGTAGAACTGTGGTAGGGTTTCTGAAGAGATGAAATTCGTAAAATGCTCCATTTCTTTGGAAGGTATTTTATGGAATTTAGCAAGATCTCTTTTAATAACATTCTGCTTAGGAAGAGCCCACTGAGCTGCTGATGGGAGTAATGTGATGTGTTTGATAGCAGAGGACTGGGGTGTCAAGAGGGTTTTGACCTGCCCTTTGAATACTGTAAGCTAGGATGTTTTTATGTTTCTTTCCTTAAACTTGTACATTCATATGATTTATATAAATGTCATTTAACTCTTTTTTTGGAGTAAGATATTAAATTTTAAAGCAGTGAGATTTACTCTGGAGAACATTGCAAACCTTTTTTTTTTTCATGGCTGATCCTGGAATTTACCTTATTCTAGATACTTCAGAATAATAACAAATATAAATTTTCTCTTGACTTGGACAGTTTTATAGAACCATATGTAAAGTATGTTAGCTAAAACAAATTGCTTCTTGTTTTGAGCCCTTACTAGTGTCATGATTTATTTTTTCTATGTACAATGCATCATCCTTCCAAAACTTATTTCAGATTCAAGTTTTACTTAATGCTACTTTGATATTAATGATATTTGGTATGTTTGTAAGAGACACAAGAATGATCACAATGAGGGAACAGTTCTAAGGTGGACTGACTTTTAATTTTCTTGATTATGATGTTATTATAGACTTCAGGAATTAGAATGAATTTTTTTTAGAGGAGGGTCTACATTTAACCAGAAATATAGCTTTCTTGCTCCAACTTCCCAGTTTATGTAGGTTTATAGGCTTTTGGGTATGACACTGTGGTTGGCCATTAAATTTAAAAAGGAGATAGGCAGGGCCCAGTGTGACTCTGTTGATTAGGTGTCATCCCACAAAATAAAGGGTCACCAGTTTAATTCCTGGTCAGGGCACACGCCTAGGTTGTGGGCCAGGTCCCCAGGTGGGGCGTGTATGAGAGGCAACCAAACGATGTTTCTCTCACACATCCATGTTTCTCTCCCTCACATTCTCCCTCTCTGAAACTACATAAATAAAATCTTTAAAAAAATAAAAGAAAAGGGAGATAGGTTAGCTACAAAGTGACAGATAAAGGTATTCAGCCATACATGCTTCACAGACTTAATGACAAATATGTAATAGAGTTCTACAATAAGTTTTATTATCTTATATATTTAGAAATTATTTTAGGATGCCATATCCTTATTACTATAGTCTGTATACCATCAAGAGTTTTAAAAAGAACCTGTTGAACTTTGCATTTTACAATAGTAGTAAGTTATCTAAAGATCATCAAGTTTTAAAGTAGAACGTAAAAACAAATATTCTTCAGTTCTTAGTATACCTTACCAAGTATACTCAGGGCCATACAGCTAATAAGGGATGGGGAGGAAATTTATCTTGAAATTTTCTGACATCATGCTCTATGTTTGATTAATGCTGGGATCCAAGAGATATCTTACACCATATTACTGTACTAATTTTGCAGATAAGAAAATGAAGTGTCTGCCGCACCAGAGAAAGTGAAAAGTTACCTGAACTTTTATTGTTCATTATTTCTTCCTTCCTGCACTACTATACTTTCTGTTTGCCTCCAAATGTTTTTAGAAGTAAAAATAGGGTGACTCCCACATATGCACTCAGTGTATCGTATTGTGAGTGAGCATTTAGTAGTGGAAGTCAAACTTCATTTCCACTAAATATCAGTGATTTCCACTTCTAATCCACCACATTCCACATCCCACCTCTTCCTGAGGTCAGGATTTTTTTTCTGTAGCTTTCATCATTTTTAATTGCATTTTATTGATTATGTTATTATAGTTGTCCACACTCCCTCAGGCAATCCCCATATCATTGTTCATGTCCATGGGTCATGTATATAACTTCTTTGGCTACTCTATTTCCTATACTGTACATAATTTACATCACCATGACTATTCGTAACTACCTATTTGTACTTCTTAATCCTCTCACCTCTTCACCCATTCCCCTACACCCACTGTCCCATTGGCAACCATTGAAATGATTCTGTCTCTATTCTTTGCTCAGTTTGTTTGTTTTAGATTCAACTGTTGATAGATTTGTATTTATTGCCATTTTATTTTTCATAGTTTTGATCTTCATTTTTTTAAATAAGTCCCTTTAACATTTCATATAATCTAGACTGGCCACTACTACTGCTGGGCCTGTGACTCACTGAGGCCAGCTATTGCTTGTTTGATAGGATTTAGGAAGTTGTGAAACATGAGCCAAGACCAGCCATTCACATGGACAAGCAGCTTGGGTGGTTGGGGCAGAGTGTCTGGAGATCTCCAAGGCCGGCTGAAAGGAGTTAGCCAGGTTGATGGAGTTTCAGATGTGGCACCAGCTTGCCACCTCAGTCTGGATGGCTGTGGTTTCTTTAATTCCACAGTTGTTAGACTTCCATTCAACTCAGTTTCTGATGATTGAGTGAAAGTTGTTCTATATTTTATTTGTAATTTTGATGTGGTTGTGCAAAGAGGCAAGCCATGTCTGCCTATGCTGCCATTTTGACCAGATGTCTCTTCTGTAGATTTTATTGAACATTTCCACCTGCAATGTTGAGGAGAAAAAAAAAAAAAACTTGACATGCTCAAAAATTGAAATGGTTAACGTATTCCATAATTGTGCCAATTCCTCTTAAAATGCTGAAATTCTTATCTTAAAATAATTATCTCATTTTTTTCTCTCAGCTCAGGCTGTATTACCTCCTTTATTTCTTGAATTTGAGATCTCTATGCTTTTGATTCTAAAATTTTCAACCTTGAGCTCTCTTTTGAGTTTAGTATATACTTTTTCAGATACCTAATTGCTATTAACCAGGTGTACTACTTGTTTTCAAATACAACAGGTTTTATTCCAAACTCTTTATTTTCAGTCATCCCAATTGTGTCTTCTTTTTAAATTATATTATTTATTTAGGCTCTGAAGCTAGAGTCTGTGTGTCATCTTTTATTCTTCCCTCAATCTTAGTCCTCACATCTAATTAAGTGTCAAATTTTCTCAAGTTTACTTTTGAAATACTTGTCAAATTTGGCTTACTGTCTCCATCCTTATCTCCATGCCTTTGTCAAGGTAGTGCCATAATCTACATTAGTGTCTTTGCACTCTAGTCCATTTTACAGGATCAATGTAAAGAACATTTATTGAATTTCTATAATGTTCCAGGCAGAGTGCTAAGTTGTTAGCCAGAAAAAGATAGAGACTTAACCCTTATTCAGAAGGCCTGCATTGTGATAGACAAGTAAATTTCCCCTTCTGGACTCATTAATCTTCCTTTCTTTCTGTCTATACACCTTTTCTTCCTTCTTCTCTTTTATCTTCATGATACAAACGCAATACAAGTAATTAATTGAGTAATTAATTGAGTAATTAATTACTCAATACAAGTAATTAAAATCACTTTTACTCATTTATTGATTAGTGTCCCCAAATCTCATTCTGAAAATTTTCAAATACGCTGATATGAAATGTCTATTACTTAGAACATTTCTGAGCTATTTAAAAGTACATGCCTAATTTTGAGATAAGTTGCAGTGAGATCAGAAAATGAGAGAATAGCCTAGTAGTAAAGTACATGGTTGTGAAATATGAAGAAAACTAGTATTTTCCAAAGCAGTTTAGCTTGTTTTGCTAGAATACATGTTAAATTCTATTATGTCCCAAGTGCTGCAAAATCAAGTTCCTTTTAAAAGAATATTTTTAAACAGAGTCATCTCCTTAAAATTCTTTAGGTATTTTCAGAGGAGTTTTTAGTGTGCTAAATTTTTCTATAGTTTATAAAGAAGTGGTTGTCAGATTTAATGAGGACTTTTCTATTGTTGATAGGTACACACTGGTGGATATTTTGCGAGCCATCTTGCTGTCTTTAGAAGCCATGATTGAAGATCCCGAGCTTCAAGTGAATGGATTTGTTTTGATCATAGACTGGAGTAACTTCACCTTCAAGCAAGCCTCTAAACTTACACCCAGCATGCTGCGATTGGCTATCGAAGGCCTTCAGGTAAAGATTTGCAAATTACCCATTTTCCTGGTCTCCCATGTTTGACTCATCTAATCTGTTAAAATAACAAAATGTCTTACTTGAGGAATAAAAATAATTTTTATACAGTTTTCAAGCACAAACATTAAAACACTAACTGGACAAAGGGTTTTAGAAGAAAAGCTGATGATGTGGGCTTGCTAATAAGTGAGAATTTGTACTACTTGGTGCAAACCCTCACTATGCCTACGCATAAATATGGGTGATGACAACCTGAGATTTTTATCTTGAGAATCAGAATAAGCAACATCTTTTGTATTTAAATTGTTAACTGTTTAAACTTGTTTTTGTTTCTTTTTCCTTTTCTGTATATATTAGTTAAGTGTTAAAGGTTTGCTTCATATTTTATGTAACCTGCTGAATTTAGGATGTGATGAACAGTATCTTCATGTTGCCTAAAAAACTGTTGGGAAGTCAATTGAAATCATTTTGATCTCTGAGCTACAGAATCACTGCTTTCAAATACTTTTCTAGGCTTAATTGGCATTTTTGTTCTTTTTTTATTTTGTTAAAAGGGCTATCACATAGAATTTATGTAGCAATTGTGCATCTTTCAGTGAATGACATTGAACCGACTGGGAATTATAAAATGGAAAGTCAATCATTATTTAGTGGTATGTCAAATTAATTGATGGTTCATTGCTCCCTAAAAATGAGCTACTTCTTCAGCCAGACAGCTTAACCAAATTGAACTCACAGTTTGAGTTTTGCCTCTGTAGTGAATAGGACACCATGATCCTTTTTCTCTGTAGAGGTTTTTTTCTGATGCACATTTCCTGACTTGCTTTTGGTGAGTCACCCTTGCTCCTGTCTTATCTTGAACAACACTTTTTCTTTTTTAACTCCATAGAAAGAGTTAATAAGGTTGGGAGGACAGAACAATGCATATTTTAGAATGCATCCTATCACCAGCAGTGTATAAAGTGTTTGTTATTTTGTAAAGAAAATTGGTCACCACCAACCATGTTACTTTTAAACAAGATATAACCTAGCTTTTTAGAATTGCTATCACTATTTAACTTGTGACTTCTCTTTACGCTAGAGATAGACTAGGCCTTTAGGTGCATGAAGGACTGGAGAACTCATTCTGAAGGAACTTCAAAAGCCACCTCAAGGATAGACTCAATGCCTTCCCACATGCCAAACAACTTATACACTGTGTGGAGACAGTTATTAGTAAGGTCTGAGTAAGCAGCATTGATGCCCCGTGGTTGCCTGTTGGTAAACCACTTAAAATAAGTGAGCTCCTCCTATCGGTAAATGTTATTAACCTTTAAATTCAATGTTTTCCTCAGTTCAAACTAATTTTTTAAATGTTCTATACCTATGTCTGTATGTGTCTATATCTCTGTACTGTATTTAGAAACAATGGTAACTATGAATAGGATTATAAGGTGTGCTAAAAACCTTCCATTGTAACATGCATGATTTCATATTTAGCCTTATAGAGAAGCTACATTTTCTGACTTTTTAAATCAAGTCTCTGTTAATTTTTCACTTACCATGTGAGAAATATTATTGTGCATTGATAAATGTTTCATGCAGAGCATGAGTAAATTGACTTTTAAAAAATTATATGTTATTGATTATGCTATTACAGTTGTCCAATTTCTCCCCCATCATTCCCCTCTGCTCTTCGCACCCCCTCCCACCCACATTCCCCCCTTTAGTTCATGTCCATGTTTCATAAGTTCTTTAGCTTCTACTTTTCCCACACTATTCTTGCCTTCCCCCCGCCTATTTTCTACCTACCATCTATGCTACTTGTTCTATGTACCTTTTCCCCCTCTCTCCTCTTCCCACTCCCCTGTTGCAAACCCTCCATGTGATCTCCATTTCTGTGTTCCTGCTCCTGGTCTAGCTGTTTGCTTAGTTGGCTTTTGTTTTAGGTGCGGTTATTAATATCTGTGAGTTTGCTGTCTTTTTACTGTCCTATTTTTTATCTTCTTTTTCTTAGATAAGTCCTTTAACATTTCACATAATAAGGGCTTGGTGATGATGAACTCCTTTAACTTGACCTTACTGGAAAAGTGCTTTATCTTCCCTTCCATTCTAAATGACAGCTTTGCTGGATAGAGCAATCTTGGATGTAGGTTCTTGCCTTTCATGACTTGGAATACTTCTTTCCAGCCCTTTCTTGCCTGAAGGTCTCTTTTGAGAAATCAGCTGACAGTTTGATGGGAACTCCTTTGTAGGTGACTGTGCCCTTATCCCTTGCTGCTTCTAGAATTCTCTCCTTCATTTTAATCTTGCCTAGTGTAATTATGATGTGCCTTGGTGTGTTCCTCCTTGGGTCCACCTTCTTTGGGACTCTCTGAGCTTCCTGGACTTCCTGGAAGTCTATTTCCTTTGCCATATTGCAGAAGTTCTTCTTTATTATTTGTTCAACTAAGTTTTCCACTTGTTGCTCTTCCTCTTCCCCTTCTGGTACCCCTATAATTCAGATGTTGGGAGTTTAAAGATGTCCTGGAGGTTCCTAAGCCTCTCCTCAGTTTTTGGAATTCTTGTTTCTTCATTTTTTTCTGTTTGGTTGTTTCTTTCTTCCTTATAGTCCACTCCATTGATTTGAGTCCCAGTTTTTCTCTCATCACTATTGGTTCCCTGTGTGTTTTTCTTCATTTCACTTATTGTAGCCTCCATTTTTTCCTCTAATTTGCGACCAAAATCAACCAATTCTGTGAGCTTCCTAATCACCAGAGCTTTGAACTGTGATTCTGATAGGTTGGCTACCAGTGCTATGAGCTCTGCATCTGATAGGTTGACCACCTCTTGGTTGCTCAGATGAATTAGCTCCAGGGCCCTGGTCTGTTCTCCCTTTTGAGCCATCCTTATTTTTTGTTGTTGTTGTTGTTTGTTTGTTTGTTTGTTTTTGTCTGGTTGTGGCTGTTACATAGTGAGGGGCGGAGCCTTAGGTGTTCACCAGGGTGGGGCAGCCCAGCCACTGGGTTGTGATGCTGGATATGGGGGCAGGGTACGAGAGGGAACAATGGTGCTTGCTCCACTCTTTGCCAGATTTCAATCACTTCCTCTGCTTCCCCCAAGCAAACTGGAACCCTCTGGTGCTGATTCCCATGTGGGTGGGCCTGCGCACACTCCAGGACCCTGTGGGTCTCTCCAATGAACTCTCCTGTGAGGCTGGGACTCCCTCCTGGCACCTCAGCCCCCACAAGTATTTTCAATGGGTGCTTTTAGGCTTCACTTCCCAGCGCTGGGGCCCTGCACTGCGCAGTCTGTCTTGCTGACCGTTTTGCTTGGCTTATCTGTGTGCAAATGCATGTCTGCAGTCCACTGCCCTGTGTGCCCCACTTGGCCTCCTCACGTTCGGCAACGCCGCTGCCTGTGTGCCTGGAGTGACTGTGAGCTGGGGACCACCACTGGCTTATCCTGCCGTGATCTGACTCTGCTGGCCACAGACTCTGCCGGCTGCTGACTCTGTCTGCTCCTCTTACCGGTCTGGGTGAATCGTTGTCGGACTACTGTACAATTCAATTTTCTCTCTGTCCTGGTTGGGTTTTCTTTTTCTTTTTTGGTTCTATATTTTTGTTGTCCTTAATCTTGGTTGTGAGAGGAGGCACAGTGTGTCCAGCTACACCTCCATCTTGGCCGGAAGTCCAGTAAACTTACTTTTGAGATTGACATCAGACCATAAAACATTTTCATTAAAGATACATATTCCATTTTTGGTCACTAAACACAACTGATGTCATCATCAAGACCACCAACACTATCACAACAATAAATAACTTCCAATTAGTCTAGTCAGGGAAATTAAGATGTGACATTTTATGTATTTTTAAATTTCGATGTGAGAATATTTTTAATAACTCAGTGACAGTTTTATTATGTCATAATTCTGCTATAATATGTTATTTTTACCTAGGTAAGTGTAAAAAATATTCCAGTGAGTTGAACCAAATATAAGAAAGGCTACAAATGGGTCTAGTGCCAGAAAGGAAACTTACTTTAATGATATGTATTACTAATGGCATGTAACTGTATTTTGAGGAGACCCCATCTCTCTTCCTCTTGAATTTGCTGCATAACCTCTCTATCTTCACACATTAGCCCCCTTTTTCCTCAAGCAAAAGGGTATTTTGAGTGATCTGGCTAGGGATAGCACCTGGTACCTTGGTTAAAGACGCATAGACCATTGCTAGAAGATCTACCTGTGATTGCTGCACAAGGTCTCTAGAGAGACATTGTGGAAGGGTGAAAATAAAAATGGGTTGTAGAGACAGACCCAGCTTTGGAAGACAATTCTGCCACGTAGCAAATACTTGGTCAAATTCCTGAAAGTTTTTGAATATCAATCTGTTCATTTGTATCAAATTTAAAGTATTTTATTAGAAATGATACATCTTACTATATTGTGCTTGCTTATATTAAAGAACAAACTGACAGAATCCAGAGGAGAGGGGAGAGAGGGGTAATGGGGGAAATAGGGGAAGGTCTATCAAAGAACGTGTGTGAAGGACACGTGGACAAAGTCAAAAGGTGTAGGTTTGAGGGTGGGAGGCAGGGATGGGTGTGTGTGGGGTAATGTGGGGTGAAAATAGAGACATCTGTATTTGAACAATTAAAAGAAAGAAAGAAAGAAAGAAAGAAAGAAAGAAAGAAAGAAAGAAAGAAAGAAAGAAAGAAAGATCTTGAACCTAGCAGGTGATATCAATGATGAAAGTAGTTGATCTGCATGAGTTCATTTTTTCCAGGTGCCCCAGTTTTCTGCATATGTGCTGTTTTTCTCACAATTTCACTGACCACCTAGACAGTGAAGACAATGTTGATTGACATTGGGAATCTGAATGATCTCTTATTTTGCATTTAGTGCTTAGATTGTGGATGCACAGCTTGACTTTTTGCAAATCATTTCACTGTGTGGTTAAATAGTGTCTAGATATGTTCATGTTAGGTGCCAAATAAAATATTTTTCCATGTAGGAAGCCAAGCAAAAATGAGATTGTTTCATCTAGTGAAAAATAATCTTTGTTTCTTTTAGGAGAATCTCTAGGCAGGCACAGTTGGAAACGTGGTGATTGTGGAGATATCCTTGACCTTGAGTATTGAGCAAGAGTTTGCTAAGTTGACAAGGGCAGAAAAAGCACTTCAGGCAGGGAAACTTTGGGGAAATGCTTTTGAAGAAACCTACAGCCACAGGGGGTGGAAGTACATGATAAATCTGTTTTCATATGTTTAAAATGAGAAATGAGTTGAAGATAATGACCAGCAATGATCTGGGAAGAGCAGGCTGAACCTTTTCTCCATGGGAGGGGTGTCCAAGCCACAGGCTGTTGATTGCATGCAGCCCAGGATGTCTATGAATGTGGCCCAACACAAAACCATAGATATACTTAAAACCTTTTTTTTTTTTTGCTCATTAGTTTTCAATAGTATTTTTGTATTTAATGTGGACCAAGATAACTCTTCTTCTTCCAGTGTGGCCCAGAGATGCTGAGACCCCTGGATTGAATGGCACACTCTGCATTTAGGCCTGTATTTTCGGACATGGGGGATTTTGGACAAGGAAGTGACCTGGTCACTACTTTGCTTCAGGAAGAACTCGTGGGTAGAAGAATGGACTTGGATCGAAGGAGGGAGGGTTTAGATCTAGTGAATCCCAAACTATCCCATAGATAATTATATTGATTCCATTTTGTGAGACAGAAAGTGAAACTTCAGGGAATTTGACACTCAAATTTTCTTAACTGACTTCAAGGCTTGAGTCTGAGTTGTCCAACACCACAGACCAATGGCTCTCCCAAATCCTGTTGTTTCTATTGTTCCAGGCCTGTGCTTACAAAAAGGCGAGCAAGCTCAGTTTAGAGTAACTTGCCTCCCCATTCCAATTTCTCACATGTTAATACAGGTGAAATTTGTTTGTTGGGATAAACAAGGCAATGCTAACTGGCCTTGGCACTTATTTTTTAGACAGCAAGTGGAAGAACCATTTCTTTCCCCTTGAGTGACTGCCAGTTTCCCAGTTCCCCATGAGTGAGGCCAAGGGAAAAGCATTTCATCTCATAGCCAAAGAGAACTTACAACAACACAACCCAACATTTGTAAGCCACTCATGATATTGGTTTAAGGAAATTCTGTAATGCTTTCTCTGTACAGAATATTCAAATATTTTTTTAAAACAGAAAGCATCACACATTTTTTACCAACAAAATGTAGTTCTTGGATAGATAAGAGGAAACATCAGATATTTTGTGGAAATAAAGTACTCAAGCTTCATTGGAAAGAAAAGAGAAAGTGAAAATTGTCTTGCTATTTACAAGAAGTTAATTGATTAGGATAGTTATAGTAACAGGAAGCCTCTCAGAAAATCAATACAAGATTAAGTGGAAGTGACTTGTAGACTCTAATATATCTGCCTGGGAAACCAATTAAAGCATGAAATGTTTGGAAATACCTGGAAAAACTTAGACCTTTTGAATTTACAGAGAAGTGATGTGCTTTTAATATTTTTTTTGGTCACAATTGCTCTATTTTTATTTTGTTCTTATAAAATATTACCACTCTTAAAATCCTTTGATAATGAAAAACCAAACTCTCTTATGAATCCAGAAACTTTTATTTGTCAATTTTTAAAAACATTATCCAAACCCTGCATGTATGGTTTGTCATCCTTTGGATATATTTATCCATTATTTTCCCCTTAGCTCTGTCCTGCCTTGTCTGTGCTTTGCTTTCACAATTTCACAGGAATCCCCAAACTCTATGTGCTGAAAAGTACATAATGTAGTCAAGACATGGGTCTGTTGGCAAGGGGTTCAGCTGTAATAGAGAATTGAATAGCTCTTTGAATTGCTATAGTAAGACTCAGATGTGGGGGGTGGGGCATCACAGAGTGCCAAACTCAGTGCCAGACTTGTAAGAGCCCTTCGTAAAACTAGGGCATGTGAGAGAATAAAGAATATGTAATTAATTCGCAGTACTTAATAGGGCCCTTTCTTTTGACTCAAGGGTTCCGTGTTACAAGCAGCCACCAATCTGCTAGATCTGGTAGTTTTGGTCATTCATGTGGAAGGCAGAAAGTGCTGCTGCTACAAATTCTGGCTCTGGCTGTTTGGAAGCTCAGTCCTATCTACGGGATCCTGCCAAACACAGAGAACATGCTAATGACTTGGAACATCACTGTCCAAGACTAGCGGGTGAAGAGCTCCATTAACTTCTATTCAGTCCTCCAAATCCTACCCACAGTTTCTGAGTCTCCGGCAGCTTTGAAACTGAACTCCTCTGTGTGTGTGTGTGTGTGTGTGTGTGTGTTGGATGGTCAAAGGAGAATATTAAAAAGCAATTTCATCAAATATTGAGTAAATTAGGGTTTCATAATAAAACAAGAAGATCTTGTGCTTTGCAACAGTGTCCTTTGCAATGGTTTTAACCTGTCAATAGTTTTCAGACTAATAATGCTCTAGAAAATACATAGTAGGAAATTTTGCATCTAAGCTACCTTGTAAACTGAAGGCAGAATTATGGTGCATTGTTGGGAGGGGGGTGAAACAATGCTTGTCTTTTTGAAAATAAACACAGAGACTCATGAATTGTATTCATTCAGACAGCCTGGAGGTGGGAGCATTTATTTGCACATTTTGTATGCACAGGCAGGACCATATTGAGAAACAGTGATGAGGGCAATGTGTAAAAAAAGTGACATTTTGTTCATCACATGCATTACTGTCTGAGTTAACTGTGCTTCCTTTCAGTTGTTACTTAACCTAAAACAAAATGAGTGAAAACTCTAGCTTTGCTGTATTTCATAATGTGAGAATGTGGTAGTTTCACTGAGAGATTTAGTGCCCAGAAATAGGACATTGGAAGTTTCTTGAAAAGCTGATGATGGGCATGTAAAAGCTGTATATAATATTCAGTTCAATAAGCAGGCTAAACATTTTATATGACTTTTGATAATAGGCTATACATAGATAGACACACAACATAGATACATGTACTTATACACATATATGTATATACATATCACTACTTTTTCTTGCATTAAAATTGCTATTTATTTTCTTTGATTAACAGCTAAATTTGTTTAAAATGGTTAGTTATGGGAAGTAGGTGTCAACCTGGAAAAAAATGAAGAGATGAGTGCTCTAGAGGTATTTAATTATTTAACATATTTACTCAATTAGAGAGTATCAGAAATTAATGATAAAATTTAATACTGCTATACTTTCAGCCACTGAAAAAGAGACTAGTTATCATTTTGCTTTGAGTAACCAAAAAATTGAAGCAACAAAATGGAAAGAAGTGAATAACAATCTTTTTGGTTTGAGCATTGAGATAATGATAAATAGATAAAACATAATTATCTATAATGAAAAAGTAAATGAATAATATGAGCTAATGTGCAATTCATTTTATTGGCTATGTTTAGGCATGTCCTTAACTAGCAAACGAAAAAGATGAATAACTACAAGTTCTCTCTTATTTTTCTTAGTAACAATGCAAATACATCTTGATATAGCATTCTCCCCTAGCAGAACATCATTTTTCAGTGTCTTCAAATTAAAACTGACAAATATGAACATCCATTATACTTTAAAAATTAGTTTAGATAAAATGGAATACAATTCAACCTTAAAAAAGGAAATCCTGCAATCTGCAACAACATAGATGAACCTGGAAGACATTATGCTAAGTAAAGTACACAGAAAGCCAGGCACAGAAAGACAAACATTGTATTGCCTCACATATGTGGAATTAAAGAAGTCAAACTAATAGTAACAGGGAGTACAATGGTGAGGGGATGAGATGCTGGTCAAAAGTAAAACTTTCAGTTATCAGATGAATAAGGTCTGCCATCTAACATACAGCACTGTGAGTATAGTTACTAATTGTAAACTTGAAATTTGCTGAGATCACACATGTTTGTACAGACACACAGGAAAAGTAATGATAAGAGGTGATAAATATGTTAATTCTTAATTGTGGTGATCATGTTACAATGTACATGTACACTAAAACGTTATGCTATACTTTAAATATTATAATTTTTAACTTGTCAATGGTACCCAATAAAGCTAGAAAAAATTACTTTAGGACCCCAGTACCATCAGATTTTCTTACAGATATTGATAAATTTGGCACACTTATCTTTCAAATGTTTGGTTATTTCAGCTTCATAAATGTGATCTCGTGAACATCTAAATCAACATTTTTTGAAATGTCAAATTCAGCTATCATTTTTGTGTTCTTAAATTTTAAAATTGCAGTACCATATTGCTAGAATCTTGGAGGTCAATGAATGTTCTCTCCCATTTATGGAAAGCACTCTTATTGCTCTTGTTATGTTCTCTTAAATTTTATCTAAAACTAAGATACTCTTTATTCTTTATTATAACTATTCTAAAAATATGTTTCAAATGGGTTTAGTTTTCTTTACATCTGCAGTTGGAGAAGCCACAGTAAACCTGTAAGAGCAATGCCTCCTTGTATTTATACTGGTGTGCTATGTAATGCACAATCGATAATAGTGTGTTTCTATAGTTTAAATCAATTTTGAAAGACCCCAGTCAACTGGACTTTTTATAGTTATATAAGGTAATGATAGCTGCTGTAACAAACCAAAATGTGCACTAGAGATGGAAATGCAGATTGGTGCAACTACTGTGAAAAACAGTATGGAGGTTCCTCAAAATATTGAAAATAGAACTGCCTTATAATCCAGTGATTCCACTTCTGGATATATAGCCAAAGGAACCCAAAACACTAATTCAAAAGGACATTCATTGCAGTATTTTTGTTATTGTTATGGTTTTTAATCTAAATCCCCAGAGACATTATATTTGGAGTAAAATACAGAAATAATTTCCAGAAATCAAATTTCTAAGGGATATACTCATAACTCTTTATTTTTAATCAGAGTTCAACATGAATACTTTTATATAACTGGTGGAAAATAAGCCATACATTTTAAAGATAAACCCACTGAGAAGATAATAGTAATTTTTAAAACAGAGATTTCTGTAATCATGTGACTATTCCATTCATATTAAAAAACTAATAATTGAAGTTTCTATTTATAAAGTGCTAACATTGTTTCTGTGGTAATGTTTTAGAGAGGCTAATGTTTAGAGGCTTTGAATGACCCACTCAAGGAAATTCACCTAGTCCAGCCTAATGAAGTCTGTACCCTTTGTGTACTGACAGAAACACTGCAGCACATATTGGGGCCATATTTCCAGATCAGACCATGTCCATTAGAACAGACGTGGCAAGAATAAAAATCCAGGCAGAATTTTCTTGGATGGCTCCAGTACAGCTGCTGATGATTCATTTTGCTCTTTTGTATGCAATGAGGCAAAAAGGGCCATAATTCTTTGCAAATCAGTATAAGAAGACCTAACCTAAGTCTACAAATCTTAGAGAACTAGGTGTACTTATCACCTGATTTCAAAAGAAGAGTTCAAAGAGATGCCTATGGTTAGCCCATTATCTTTCCTAACATGGCTAAAGAAAGCACATTCTACTGGGTCAATAATGTGTTTCTACAACTGGTAGACAAACTACATTTCGTGGTGACTGAAGCCTACTGTCTCAACATGAGGTAGATGATCAGCGGTGCAGCGGGTTACTGCTATATGCTGGACTTGGAAATATAATTTAGTCAGTGAAAGGAGTGAAAGCACTCTTATGTAAGTAATAAGAAGATGTTTTCTAATTTCATAACTGTTTACATCTGGAAAAGACCTTAACTCAACTCGAAGAAGAGCTAACATAACTTCAGTGCTCCACAGAAACCTTCAAAGGAGGCTTAGGCTGAATGGAGCAGCACCATGGAGAGCTCCCATGAATTCCATTGCTGTGGTTCTTTCCTCCTTTGCGGTTGCGGTTCTCTCTAGCCATTACTGCCTCTAAAGTGAGCCCTTCTTCTTCTTACAATAGGTCACAATCCTCACAGAAGTCAAAGTTTCCTTCATTATCTCTGAGTCTCATAGCTTATGCGTTTAAATAAATGCTACATTTTTCATGTGGCCCAAGGTTCTCCTTTTAAGACTTTCCCCCCCTCTATTATTAGCTCCTGTTTTAGAATTGTTTACTGGAAACTCATGTGTCAGCACTGGAATTAAAATCATCCCCTCCTTGCTGTCACAAATGGTTTGAACTCTTTTATGCTAAGTGAAATAAGCCAGGCTTTGAAAGACAAATACCATATGACTCACCTGTAAATGGAACCTAATCAACAAAACAAACAAGCAAGCAAAATATACTCAGAGACATTGAAATTAAGAATGAAGTAACATTAACCAGAGGGGAAATGGGAGGGCATAAGGGGGAGAAAGGGAGAAGGGTGCTCAAGGAACATGTGTAAAGGACACATGGACAAAGCCAAAGGGGGGTAGGATCGAGAGTGGGAGGTGGGGATGGCTGTGGTGGGGAGCAGTGTTGGGGCAAAAATGGGGACAACTGTACTTGAACAGCAATAAAAAAGACAGAGAGAAGAAAGTAATGCAATAATTAATACATAATACAAGAATAAAAAATAAAACTATCTTTTCCCTTTCCTTCCCTCCTAGAGACTTCTCAAAATGTTACTTATAATCTAATTTTAAAAACACAAAACATTCTTAAGTTGGATATAAGGTGAGTGAAATGAAATTGATTTGTATTTTATCTTAAGGCCACATAAGGAAGAATGAGATTATCTTCTTTTGCCTGAGCAAACTGCTGGGAAAGAAATGTTTCGATTACATGTATTCTTCCTAAAGAGTTGTTTGGAGAACAATTATAAAGGATATGGCTGAAAGCAAAATTATCTTTCTTCTTGACAATGGCTAGGGCAAACTTTAGAACGAAGCATGCCTGGGCTTAAATCTTGCCTCTGCCACATCCAGATTTTAATTTTAGATAAACTACTTAATTAATCCTAGACTTTATTATGTCATCTAAAATATGGGATTAGCACCTTCCACCTGGCTTTATTATGGAGATTAAACAAGATAACATATGTGAAAGTGAAAGAGATGGCCATGATACCCAGTCAGAGAAAGCACTTGGTTCAAGTCCGTCCTGCCCATGTACTTTTTCCTTGCCCTATGCTCAGGAAGAGAATCTAAGTAAACTTATAAAACAAGATTACTCCTTAGACCAAAACATGATTATTACACAATGCAATCCATCAGCCAAACTTGGCAGATCATACAGAACTGACCAACTGAAGTTATGTGAGCTGACAGCTTTCCCCCACATTTTCTGTAAATTATGAGAAACCACATGCAATCGTTACTTCAAAGTTTATAGTCTCTGCTTTTGTTCTTTCAGGTTGTAAGCTAATGATTACATATGATTATAAAAAGTACTGGCACTTTGTAATATATGGAATTCATTGGTTTATTCCTGGGATGTAAGATTCTTGGGGTTTTCACTCTTTGGAATATCACAAATGTTTTCCATTCAAACCAGACTTGTAAAGACATGATTCATACACATATCTCTCTTTATTGTTCTCAGCTAAATGCAAAGCTCCACAATGGCAAGAACAATATTCACTTCAGCTAAGTAAGTCACCAGCTGGCTAGCAAGGAGGATCATATCACTGGCTCTAGGTGGAAAATAGGCATGTTGGATAACTGCGATTCTTAAAACTCTAACCTGTGGTGAAATAGGATGGGATACTCTTGGGAGAGGATACACTGGAGGGTGCAGTGTCTCAGGTATTTGAGAGAATCAGGGGAAGCAGATCAAAAGGACCATGGGAAAGAGAGGATGCATTAGAGAAAGTCAGTGAAAGGACTTCCTGAGCAATGGGATGATAGGATTCAGAAACAATGGCCGGGTGATGACATTTAATGTAGGAAGTATGTTGAGTATAATTATTATAATGAGTTCAATGTTGGGTGACAGCATAAGGGCCTGGCCTTTAGGGAGCTATGGATGTGATCATGAAACATGGTGTTCTTGTGGGAAAGATGGATAGGGAAACAATAGGTATTATTTCAAACACTGAGGCAAAATAAATGAAAAGGAATGAAGGCGGCTATCCCAGTGTTCTTAAATCACCATGCTTGCTTTTCTGGCTTGAGCCAGTTCTCAGCCTCAGAATTTATAAACTGTAGAGAAAAGAGATCCCCAAAAGAAGGACCTGCAACACCAAGTTGTTTCTGTGATGGATGATCTTTCAACTGTTAGGAGTAATGTTTGCAAAAAGTTGGTAATAATATGGGTAATGGTTATGTATAATGTTAGCTGAAATATGTGTGGTATAAAGAATGTAAAATATCACATTTATGTTAGCAATGTGCTTAAAAAGAGAAGAAAAATACATTGGAACACAAACTGGTTTATATGAGAGAAGTTGGACTATGGTGAAATTTTCTTTTTTCACCTTTCTGCATTTTACATATTTACCATTAGAAGCAATACTTTTATTATTAAAATATTGCATTTGAAACATTCACCTGGCTGGTGTGGCTCAGAGGATTGAGTGCTGGCCTGTAAATCATGGGGTTCGATTCTTGGTTGGGGGCATGTGTCTGGGTTGTGGGTCAAGTCCCCAGTGGGGGATGCACAGGAGGCAGCCACACATTGATGTTTCTCTCTTTCTCTTTCTCCTTCACTTCCCCTCTGTCTAAGAGTAAATAAATAAAATCTTAAAAAAAAAAAGTTCATGCTATACTGCAGAAAGTAAAGGCAACTATTTAACAAGTAAATGTAAATATGCTATTGTTAAAAAGGTTAGTATGTATTTTAAAATAATATTAGCATAGTTTGATGAGCAAGTTAATAGAATCTGGCAGCTGCAGCTGCTCATCTTAAAATTATGCAGTGCTAATACATACAGCTGTGGTGGGTCATATTTGGAGACCATAAAGGAAATCTACAGCACGACCTAGGAAAAGAGAGTCAATTGAAATGTAAATATGCTTTGGGGTGAAAAAGTGTATAATTTAAAATATTTTTCTAATATACATGGCACGAGCTAAACAGTTTTTCGTAGGAAGAAGTTAAATTCAGTCAGTCAGCCATCAATAAGTCCTATTAAAAATATTCTGAATAAAATAGGATGAATTCAAAAAAGTAGACAAAATTATACCTTATAAAGACAATCATGCTTTTAAACAATACATGTTAGTTCTTCATGTCAGTTTTAGCCTTATATTTTTAAGTCAATTTGATAATTTACACACAAAAAAATTTACAGATGGAAATTCAGAAGTTCATAGGAGGGATTTATGGTTTCTGGACTAAAGTGATAGAAAGTAATAACCTTTTCTGAAAGGGTTGAAAATTGAGCTAGATTTTCAAGGATGACATGATATGGCTAGGTAAAGAGACACAAGGAGGGAGATAGCAGAGCTAAGGTATAGAGGTGAAAATTAATAGATTGCATTTTGGGTATGTAATATGTTTAGGTAGTCTGATGTGAAGGATGGCTACAAGGTTGGCAAGAAAATAAGCTGAAG
This sequence comes from Anoura caudifer, assembly GCA_004027475.1. Taxonomy (NCBI): domain Eukaryota; kingdom Metazoa; phylum Chordata; class Mammalia; order Chiroptera; family Phyllostomidae; genus Anoura; species Anoura caudifer. The sequence continues at coordinate 58,945 of PVKU01001365.1, forward strand.
AAAACTGACAGGTTAGGGCCAAAATTCAATGCATTTTGAATTTTAAATATGCATTGTGAATAATGGAGCATCAATGAGTATTTTGAGTAGGAGAACAAATCATGAAAAATTTATGTGACATTATTCATTTGTTCATGATTTCATCCTACAAATATCTGTTGAGTGGGATAATTTTAAAGAAAGAAGTTGGAAAAATGGAAAGTTAGGAGAGGCTTAAATGGCAATCCAGCTCAGAAAGCTGAAAGCCCACATTAGTGGCAGGCTAAGTGATAATAAAAAAAAAGAAGACTTTTGTCTATGTGTTTTTCCGTCCACATTTTATTTTCTATCATCATTTAAATTTTTGTTGCCTTTTATTTTGGTTACCTTGAAAGACAAATCTGTGGCCTTAGTTTCAGCTAGTGCCCTGGACATGGTGATCATTAGTTGTTTTTCTAAAATGTGATCTTGTCACCAACCTCTGTCTTTGTTTTCTCCCAACCACATCTTTACTCACACTGTTTGCTTTGCATAGATAAGAAATAAGGGCCCTGTCATGCCATGTAGACCGCAGCTCATCAGGCTCACTTGAAGTAAAACAGAAAAGAATTTTAGCAAGGCGACAATTTGGAACTTAAATTAGAATGCCATTTAAAGATAATCTTGAAAAATTTAAATAAGTTGCTACGCATGGTAAAATCTCTTTTGGAAAGGGTTTTTTGGAAAGGGTTTGTATATTTTTATTTGCTCAAGATCTAATGATAGACTATATGATACTAATACACTGTGCATTTACAGGGACATATATTCTGTTTTATATGAATTTAGTAAAATTAATTTTTTACAAAATCTGATCAAATGTTGGTAAATTACAAATGATTACTGTATACTGTAAGTATTTAAGGATTACAAATTCATGATTTTTTCCTAGAAGATTTTCTAGACTAATAACTAAGTCTGAGTGAATGGAAAACTAGCTATTAAAACATCAGGCCATGTCTGAATACGATCTTTGTAATTTAACAGGGAGGTTATTTCTTGGCATTTTATGTAGTTTTTGTGTTGGACTGTTGGCCCCAACTAGATCTGAATGAGTTTTAGCAGATGCGCAACACAGGAGCACATGTCATGTCATATGCTGTAATGAAAACCTGAGCAGAGACTTGTCTGGATTCAGAATCTTAGCACTTGAAGGAAACTTAGAAGTCACACAAGCCCTCTTACATAAGACCGGCTCTATGGTAGTCTTTAGAGATGATTATGCAGCTTTGTTTACATTCATTCTGAGTCTGCTAGTGCAGTGCCTCATGAGGCAGCCCAATTAGTCTCTAAGTTTGGCCACAAAAGCTTTTAAAGTCAGCTAAAATATGACTTTGAATCTTGCACCCATTGGCCTTTATACCTATACTTAAACACAGGATTAATGCCACTCCACTTAGCACACTGTCTTTTACATAACAGTATTTCAGAAACAGAATATCTGTTCCTTTGAACATTTGAAACTCGCAGATATTTTTCATTTTATAGTTTGCTAAATACTTACGGACTGTCCCTTTATCCCTTTCTCTCATGACATAGTCACCGTATAGTAGATCATTTTGGATGTCTTCCTCTAAGTTCAAAACATTTTGTTGGCTTGTTCCCAAGTAAGAAAAATAGTTACTCCACATGGGTTTTATTAGTGTTGCAAGTATATCTTACTATTAGAAAAGAATATTATCAAATAGCCAGAGGTGATGTGCATTTAAAATTGCAAATGCTCTGTAAAAGTGTAAATAGCATACCAAAGGGGAAGAAAGGAAAGGACAATTATTTTTCACTTAGAGAAAGGATTAAAAAGAAAATATCCATAGAAGACCCTAGAAGGATTTTGGAAGAAGAAAAATGCGTTGTTGAAAGCATCATAGGTTGAGGAACAGTTGGGAGGAATACAGAGATGAATATGTATATGATACATTTGGGTATTGGCAAGTAGGTTAATTTAGTTATACTTAACATTCATGAAGAAGTAAAGTAGGAAATGAGGTTGTAAAAGTTACTTGATACCTAATAGTAGAAGCTCATTAATGCTTCTCTAAAGTTGGACTTCTGTAGGTGACCTGTCAAGTTTTCGACTTAATAGGATATGTGTATTTTAATAGATAAATCTGCTGGTCCTATGACCAAGAATGGATTTAACAAAGGGGAACATGGGAACACTTGCAACATGCTGTTGGTTCACTTTAAGTACATCGTCAACCATAATTCAAAGAAATACTGCCTGATGATGGAATTCAAAGGTAGCAAGGAAGCTGTATATTGAAACACAGATTGATGAGGAAGTTTTTGTCAAAAGCTTTGTGAGAATAGTTGTCATAAATCATCTTGCATGGAGAATGTTGTTAGGCTTGGAGATATATTACTTTTCCTTAGTGAAATGCTCATGACCTCTGCACACTGGACATTTAGTAAGCCATTACAGAGAGAGCAGAGTCAAAGCTTTCTGTCAAAGCTCTGCAAATGCCAACTGTGATAAAAGGCAGGAAGTTAACAGTTTATCACCATCTCAGTGTTGTGTTATAATATCCTTGTGTCTCTTTTTATATCATTTCGGTCTTATTTCTTTGACATGGGTTTTTAAATAGACTGTTAGTAAAAGTGTATAAATTTAGTTCTTTTCTAGTTCAGTTCTATCTGTGCCAGATCTTTGATCTTATCTCTTATCCCATGGTGCTATTATAAGAGACAGGTAAGAGAATGGATTCTTGAATTCACTGTGTAATGTTTAATCTTCTGCAGAGTCTCAGTTAGCCAAAAATCCTACCTCATATTCTGTTTTAATTTTTCCAGTGCTCTAGCCATGAGAAGCAGGAATAAGTCATTTGAAGTCAAGCTTTTTTTGCATCTAAAACTATATGTTGTTCAGACTCAGTTATGAATGCTTAGAGAATTACTCACTCCCTGCTGGCGAAGCATAAAGGTCAGTCTTATCCTCAGTAACATTTTCTCCCGCTTTGCTTCCCTTTGTCTCTTTTCTGAGCTCCAAACTGGACTTTGCTACCCAGGTAATAATGCTGGACTGGAGCCAAGCCCTGCAGAACAAATAATAGTATGTGCTTTCTTCTTTGATATCTGAGACTAAAACTTGCTTCGCTGAACTACCTGGAGTAAATCCTAGGGACTTAAATCTTATTTTATTTGCTATGCATTAGGATAGGGTTGAAGTAATTTTGTAAGGAGCATCTTAATCTTGCTGGAAGTTCACAGAGCAGAGAAGGATGAATTTCTGTTGTGTTAGGCGTCTCTATTAGGCCTCCTTTACTTTCACAAGTGAATGCCAGTTCTAACTCCAGCTCACATATCTGCTAAAGAATCTGCTGAACTCTGTACATGACTGTTTCCATTAGAGTGGCAAAGGGTACCACTTCAAAGTCTGCTGCTAAAACGCCCAAGGACATATTTGCTATCCACTGGTAGTACATGTTTTCATTGCATTAATCTCATCACTGAGTCTCTTGGTCTTATTTTTCTTTGTTTTAAACGTAACTCCATTTGGAAATACTATGTCAAATAAGATATTTACCTCCTCATAAAAAATATGAGAGCTTATAATTAAAAGACCTTTTCCCACTATTTACTGCCAATACCTTATAGTTATCTTTCTATAAATTTATCATAAAACTTATTTTCTATTAAAAAAAGCTCATTCTTTTTTTAGGCCAGACACTTTCCCTTCTAATTTGTCTGTTTTCTAGCCTTGCAGTATGGCTATCATCCTGGTTTGGTTTTCAGTGAAATCCTGGTTTGAATCTATGGCTTCTTGTTTAATATCCACCCTTCATTCCCGTTTTTCACACTGTGTTGTCTCTGTTTGATCCATTAGACTTTTATCTTCTTTTATTCTAAAAATGCTTTGAAATAACTTATGTGATGGTGTTTTTTTCTCTACTTCTTTCACTATTTAGGTTTCATTTCCTTTGAAAAATATTAATTTTCCGGTACTTTTAATGAAACCTCAGGGGTAAGAGAGACAAATACATGTGCTCAGTGTGTCATTTCAAATCAGAAAATACTCATCTGGCTATAAATAATTTTATATATCATTGTAAGGCACCAAAATGCTGGTAAAACACAGAGTATAAAAATTTTATTTCAACTAACTAGCAACATCTATGGTTGGCAGGTATGGTGTTTTACTCACCATCACTAAGACAGTGGCAAAAAATGCAGCTTAACAAATGTTTCATAAGTACAGGTATCATCGATAAAATGCGATTCTCTAAACTAAGAAAAGGATAGAGGTGGATATTGGTTGTAGTGACTGAAACAGTGTCACTACTATAGGACTATTCCAGTATCTTCTTAGTATGATAACTCTTGTCTAATATTCAAAATTTGATCTTTCTTATTTAGTCATGAATAAAAAAGACTGGGAAGTAGATTTGAAACTATAGTAGAATCCATACTCACTGTGACTAATAGCAGTTTGAATTGAATTTTAATATTTTAAATCTTTAACTATTCTTTGCTTCAGTTTTCTTGGTTTAAAATTAATATCATGCAATAAAAGGCTCATCTAAGAGGATATGGGCATTTTGTAAATTATAAACATCAAAGATTTATTTGTTGTATATCATTTCTTCATCTATGTCAGAGTGTTTTAAAAATAATTTTTAGTTATATTTTTTCTTACTAATTTTTCTCAATTTTTAGACATGTATCTTTGACTCATGGTTGTGGTTTATCTTTTTCATATTGACATGGTAATCATTTATTTTGTTTTGTTTTGAAGGAAACATTTTAAACTAATGTTATTTGGCTCATGAAATTGAAAGATTAAAAATGACAGTACATTTTTTAGCTTTTTTCTCTGGAAGTATTTGTTTTCTTAAAAATCAACTTTTATTTATCTTTCAAAAACAACACAGGATTATATCTGGAAAATGTTTTAAATTTGCATTCTTAAATGTAATAAATTTTGTTCCTTTTTGTATTAAATGTATTTAGGAACAATAATATTAGACAGATAAATATTAGAATGTTGAACTCATAGACAGATAGACACATATAGATCAATGGAACAGAGCAGACAACCCGGTAAGATACTTACACAAATATTCCCAAATGATTTTTGTGTTGATTTTTTATTTAAATGTTTTATTATTTATGCTGTTACATTTGTCCCAATTTCCCCCTTTATCCCTCTTCATCCAGCTTGCCTTCCACTGCAAAAGCAAGTCCATGGAGAAAGTATAGTTTGTTTTCAACAAGTAGGCAAAACCATGAACCTTGACTTATAGCTTAAAATTTATGCATATGTTAACTCAATATGGATTATAGAATTAAATGTGCAAAACAGAACTATAAAACTTTTAGAAAAAATAAAAGAAGACCTTCAGGATCTAGAGCTAGGCTAAGATTTCTCAGACTCAATGCCAAAAGAGCAATGCATAAAAGGAAAAATATAAATAAATGGAACCTTCTAAAATTAAAAAAAAAAAAAAACAACTTTGCTTGTGAAGCAGTCCCTTTAATGAATGAAAAGGCAAGCTACAAAGAGCTTTACCTAGAAAACATAAAAACTTCAAAACTCAACAGTAAAAAGAAATTCAATAATAAATATTTCACTGAGGAGGATATACAGATGACACATAAGCACAGGAAAAGATTCTCAACATCTTTGCCTTTGGAGAAATGCAAATAAAGATATAATAAGATATCATTACATACTTACCAGGATGGCTCAAATTAAAAAAAAATAGTGGAAATACTAAAGGATGCAAAAATGAGGAGAAACTGGGTCTGTTTTGCTGGTGAAAGTATAAAATGGTGTAGTCACCCCAGCGCTTTTCTATAAAACTAAACATGCAATCTTATAGTGCAGAAATTGCACTCTGGCACATTTAGCACAGAGAAATGAAAACTTCTGTTCACAGAAAACCTTCTAGGTAAATATTCTTAGCACAAGAGCCCCAAACTGGAAACAACCCAGATGTCCAAAAACAGGTAAATGTTTAAAACTGGTACCTTCATACCATGACATATTACTGAGCAATTAAAAGGGGGCAATATACCATTGATATCTGCAATAATGTTGATGTATCAAGGGCATTATGCTAAATGAGGAAAACTTATCTCTAAAGGTTATATACTATATAAATCTACTTTTATTAATTTCTCAAAATAACAAGATGATAGACATGGGAAGGATTAATGGTTAGCAGAGGTTAGGGGTGGGGGTCTGATGGGTTGATGTGACTTTTCCGGAGAGGTAGTATGAGGGAGCCCCACAGTGATAGAAAACTTCTGTATCTTGAATCTGATGATGGTTACACAAAGGTACAAAGATGATAAAATTGCAAAGAGTACATACATACACACTCACAAGTGAGTACTTGGAAAACGACTGCCATTTGAATATTTTCTGTGGGGTGACCAAAATCAGTTTCTTGTTTTTATTGGTTTATTCCAGTAAAGTATCCCATTTGGGGGAGACTGGGTGCATAGCTTTCTGTTCTGCAGCTTTTTGTGTCTATAATTATTTCAAAATTTAAAAATCAACAAATCAATAGACACACATACCTTCTCACTGGTGAAAGAAAATGAAAATCTTGGAGTCCAGAGTCCACCACCAGTGCTGCACCCATTTGTAAAAGAAACAGCAAACACTGGTGGAATGAGAAAAAACACTTTTGCTATCTCTTTTGAAGAACACTAAAAGATACTATTAAAAAAGTATCTTTTGACTTCTGGCCAAGATGGAGGTGTAGGAGGACACACTGTGCCTCCTCTCACAACCAAAATTAAGGACAACAAAAATGCAAAATCAAAAAAACAATCAGAACAGATAGAAAATTGAATTGTATGGAAGTCCAACAATGATTCATCCAGACAGATAAGAGGGGCGGAGCCGGCAGCCAGTGGAGAGGGATCGCAGGAGGAAAAAGCAGTGGGTAGTGGTCCTGGATGCACAGGCATTGGTTAGTACACCCCAGGCGCACAGGTGGTGGTTACTGGGTGAGGGGAGGCAATAAGCAGACCAAGTGAGGTGCACAAGGCAGCTGACTGTGGTCACACATTTGCACACAGATAAACCAGGAGAAAATGGGCAGTGAGACAGACTGCACAACCCAGGGCCCCAGCACCAGGAAATAAACCCTAAAAGTACTGATTGAAAACACTTGTGGGGATTGAAGTGCCAGGAGAGACTCCCAGCCTCACAGGAGAGTTTGTTGGAGAGACCCACAGGGTCCTAGAATGTACACAAGCCCACCCACATGGAAATCAGCACCAGAAGGGCCCAATTTGCTTGGGGAAAGCAGCAGAAGGGACTGGAATCTGAGAGAGCATGGATCAAGTGCCATTGTTCCCTCTCAGACCCTGCCCCCACATACAGCATCACAACCCAGCAACTTGGGCTGCCCCATCCTGGTGAATACCTAAGGCTCCACCCCCCACTATGTAACAGCTGCAACCAGACCCCCCCTCCCCAAGAAAAAATCCAAAAATGGCTCAAACAGGAGAACAGATCAAAGCTCCAGAGCCAATTCATCTAAGCAACCAAGAGATAGCCAGCCTATCAGATGCACAGTTCAAAGCACTGGGGATCAGGATGCTCACAGAATTGGTTGATTTTGCTCATAAATTAGATGAACAAATGAAGGCTACAATAGATGAAATGAAATGAGTGAAATGAAGGAAAATGCACAGGGAACCAATAGTGATAGGAGGAAAACTGGAACTCAAATCAATGGAATGGACCAGAAGTAAGGAACAAACGAACAAACAAACAGAAAAGAATGAAGAAACAAGGATTCAAAAAAATGAGGAGAGGCTTAGGAACCTCCAGGACATCTTTAAACATCCCAATATCCAAAATATAGGGGTACCAGAAGGGGAAGAGGAAGAACAACAAGTGGAAAACTTAGTTGAACAAATAATAAAGGAGGACATCCCCAATCTGGCAAAGGAAATAGACTTCCAGGAAGTTCAGGAAGCTCAGAGAGTCCCAAAGAAGGTGGACCCAAGGAGGAACACACCAAGGCACATCATAATTACATTAGCCAAGATTAAAATGAAGGAGAGAATTCTAGAAGCAGCAAGAGATAAGGGCAGAGTTACCTACAAAGGAGGTCCCATCAAATTGTCAGCTGATTTCTCAAAAGAGACCTTCAGGCAAGAAGGGGCTGGAAAGAAGTATTCCAAGTCATGAAAGTCAAGGACCTACATCCAAGATTGCTCTATCCAGCAAAGCTGTCATTTAGAATGGAAGAGAAGATGAAAGATTCTCAGATAAGGTCAAGCAAGCTACAGGAGTTCATCATCATCAAGCCCTTATTATATGAAATGTTAAAGGGATTTTTATCTAAGAAAAAGAAGATAAAAAATATGACAGTAAAAAGACAGCAAACACAAATATTAACATCCACACCTAAAACAAAAGGCAGCAAACTAAGCAACTAAGCAAACTAAGCAAGTTTGCTAACAAGTTTGCTAACTAAGCAAACTAAGCAAGTTTAGCAAACTAGTTTGCTAAAACTAAGCAAACAAAAAGAACAGGAGCAGAAACGCAGAAATGGAGATCACATGGAGTGTTAGCAACAGGGGAGTGGGAGGAGGAGAGGGGGGGAAAAGGTACAGAGAATAAGTAGCGTAGATGGTAGGTAGAAAATAGACAGAGGGAGGGAAAGAATAGTGTGGGAAGTGTAGAAGCTAAAGAACTTATGACACATGGACATGAACTAAGGGGGGAATGTGGGTGGGAGGGGGTATGCAGGGTGGAGGGAAATGATGGGGGAGAAGTGGGACAACCGTAATAGCATAATCAATAAAATATATTAAAAAATTTGTTGAACACAGAAAGAAGTATCTTTCATTTTGTATCATTAAAGTGAGTAGAATTTCTTTGCTGTTTGGTTTAGGTTTGATTATATCTGTATAACAAAAAGAGTATTAAAGAGATGAAAGAAAAATTGTTCAAAGTTAATTTTGCCTTTTTGTTAATATTTACATGTAAAGGGATTTTTTCACAGCTTTAACTGCATGTGGGCATTCGTTTTTAGAATTAATACATAAACCATCAAAGGGAGCTTTCCATCAGTTATATATATACATAATTATATATACACATTATATGTATAAATACATATACATATACACACATATATGGAAAGGGATGTGGGCAGTAGGAAAAGGAATATAATAAAGACCCGATCCAATGTCAAACTACATGGATGGGTGGGAAAAATGCTGAAAATAAAGATGTTGAAGAAAAGATGCATCTCTTTGTGTTTTAGCTCCATAATCTCTTGATTCCACCTAAATTGTACTCGCAGCTGAACTGCAATCTAAAGAATAGAAAGTGAATATTTAAAAATTATGTAAATATATTTTCTATACTTCAATGTTTAAAATGACATGCATTACCCCAGTCAGATTCACATGTTACGTAAAACACATCTACCAGTTTTGTCAGTTGTTCAGAGTTGCATTCACTTCGGTGTCAAGGGCAGGTGAAGCACGAGGAATAGAATCTCCAATTGCAAGGAAGGGATTGAAGCTAGGGAGCTCTCTTAACCATGCAATCATACATCCAAACATAGAGCAGTAGTTGATACAATTTTTTTTATTCGGAAAATCTGTACTTCTCTAAGGATTTTATGCAACTTTCTGTAGCTAAGCTAGAAAGTTTTTATTGATTATGGAAAGAAAGACTGCAGAGGTGTGTGGTTGCTCTAATTTGAATGCTTGGACAAATAGAGATGCTTGCATATGTTGCTCATGAACATTGGTAGACCAATGTCTTGCATGAACTCTCCAAATCTATGACATGATTGGAGAGTGAATGGAAACCTTGAGTGCATAGTCATGCAGAGAGAGAGTAAGTACTATCATTGGCATCTCCACTCCAGTGAAGTGCATCATGGCCCCCAAATTCTTGACTGTTACTTCTTATGTAGCTTTATTTATAGGAGGACTTTGTAGCCATGTGCAAGGAACCTTCTATGAAAGAGGTTTGGATGATTAATTCCTGCCAATAATGTCATAGGAGGTAAAGCAAAAGGAAGAAAAATCCTACACAGGCCACATGAATTCCTGGTGTTTTAATTAGAATCCCTTCAAATTAATGAAAATTAATAAATATCTTTAAGATTTTATAATAAACATAAGAAAAGTATAGTCAAATCTTTGAAGCATTGAATTAGAAGTCCTGTTTTGTATTCAGAGGTGCATTCATTAAGTATTTTGGGATTTTGGAGAGGGGTGTTGATCTCAAGCCCAACCCTTGCTTCCTTCTGTTGTACTGATACAACTAACAAGCAAGAGAAAGTAAATACTCCCAGATTAGCAAAATGGAGGCATAATCCGCATTACCTCCAGCCTTGCACAGACAGACACTGATTGGGAGTCCTTCATTAGCAGCGGCAGGTGGAGGGGCTGCCTGTACCCCGGGCCTCAGTTGTGTTGTTCTTCATGTGTGCTTTTTTGAAGGACACGTGCCTGAACATCTTTAGATCTTCTCAAGCTATCTTTATAATTCACTGCCTCACAATCCATATGGGCAGCACGCGGTCTTGGAAGGAGTTGGTAGAGCTAAAAGTGTTCTGGCAAAAGATCGAGAAACATCACTCTGGCTTCAGTGATCTCTTCTTTCTCCAACTCCTTACTGAAGCCAGCTCTTCTCTTCAACTTCTCACTGGTCAAAAACTTAAATTAGAGAGAAGCCTGGGTATTATTATTATTTTAACATATACAGATTGCTGCAGCATTTAAAAATGCCTTTCAACATATTCATGAATCTTAATTTTTTGCTCTGTTGCTGTTTTCTGTGTACTGACTAGTCTGAGCTATCCAGACTTGGGGACACCGTTACACAGCCTTCTGACACTTGAAATTTAAGATAATACACTTCTCCTCCATTTCTATTTCAATTTCTAGTACAATTAGATGTCTCTCAACTAACCAAGATTAATGAAATGATCTGTTTTCCATCATTTTATCATAAACCTCCTCGGCATCCAATCATTGTTAAATTGTGTAGCTCCTCTCTTCTTCATAGCTCTAACGTGTGTACTTGCTTTCCTTTTACAGTTAATACCTGGATGTGACTCAAATTCAGTCTCTAGTTGCTTGTATAGTGCTACAGTTTCACCCTCATGTCTCTATCTTTGCTTTCTCCCTAGTTGAAATCAAGTAAATTTAGACATTTCTCAAGGCTTTATCAATTGACCTGGGTAGGTCAAAACATAAAATTGCTGGTTTTTTATTCCAAGAAATGTGTTCCAGAGACATCTTATGGCTCCTATTCCATTCTTATCTTCATTCATTCCCAATTTTGATTCTAGTCTTGTCTCTCCCTTAACCCTCAACACTTTATCCCTGCTGGCCAGCAGTGGGAGGTCATGACAGTAGGCCTGGTGGATGGATGTTTGTGTCACACATCACTTGATTATTTTAAAAAATAAGATAAAACTCTAGTTGTTTTTACGTCTAACCTGAGACAGAATGTCTTACCATAAAGGGATTGCAGTAAAATTTAAGTACTAAAATATCAAATTTCCATAATAAATTACATACCCCTTCTAGGTTAACTGCAATATGTCACTCTCTTCTCAAGAATGTGCAGTGCTAGGAACACACAGACTCTTGTATGAGACAATTTGGATGGTCCAGGTAGACCCCCAAATGACCTTAGCCATATTGCTAACATTTCCTTAACCTTACCTTCAAATGCAGACAGTTTTGGCAATTTGTACTCTAAACGTGGCCCAATTTTCCTGTCCCTGGTCTTACTGCTCTTTCTCTCTGGGGCACTCTCTTCTCCTTGCTCCATTGCCTCATCCACAACCACCAGATTCTCATTGACACTCAGGATCTCTTCCAAATGCCACACCTTTGAGGAGTTCTTTCCGCTCTCTTCACTCTTTTATCTTTGCACTTCTTTAAATCTCATAACACATTTGGAAAAAATGTTTCCTTATTTCATGTTACTTATTCTCTTTACCAGATTATAAATTCCTTCAAGGTAAGAACTCTTTCTCATTCATATACCCCTTATATTATCCCAGGCTTGAGTAGTTTTCAGTTAATATTTGCTAAACTTAATCAGTGCTTGGAGTGCTACATTGTTATCTCTTTTACTTCAGCAGGGCTGCGAGGCACACTGAGTCTGCCCCTTGAGTGTGTCACTTGTGGAAGTGATTGGGTGGTCAGGCCTCAATATGGTCTGTAGCTGTCCACTGGGGGCACCGGCTCTGGGGTCTCCTGGGAGGTGCAAGTTAAGGCCAGCCACACTTGGGTTCTGTCCAGAGGCACCTGGTATGAGCTACAAAATGATTTGCAGATGGTTGCTACTTATCCTGGGCTAGAGGAACCCAGGAGAGGCCAAGCTGTGAAGTAAGAATGGTTGCCGCTAGTTGCAGGCCTGGGTCCACTTAGTGAGAGGTATGCGACATGCTGAGGCCTGAAGCTGCTTGTTTGAGAAATTTTAGGAAGTTCTGAAGCATGAACCAAGACCAACAATTTGTATAGAAAAGCCACTGGAAAAATCGTCGGTGGGCCCAAAAGCTGGGTGCAGTGGAGTCTCAGAGAATCACCAGATTGGGCAAACAGTGTGAGCCAGGTTGATGGAGTATCAGATATGGCATTTGCCTGCCAGCTCTGTAGCGGGAGGGCTCAGCAAAGGAGCAATAGCCTTGGCCATCAGTTCTCTCTGGGAGAAAGCACCCTGAAGCTCTTCACCTGATGCTGGACAATTCCATTTTCCCCATATGGCTCTGGTGCCTTTCAAGTTGCTGCCCCAGTGTAGAAGCTCAGAGGGAGTGAATCAGAGTAAGGTCATACCTGGGCTCTTTAAGAGGAACTGCCTGGGACTCTAGAAACCTCTGTCTCCCTCAGCCTCAATCCTCACTGGTTTTTATAGCCAGAAGTTATGGGGACCTTTCTTTCTGGTACTGAAACCCTGGATTGTGGGGCCTGGTGTGGGACTGGGGTCCCTTGCCCCTTAGGGAGGAACGCTGCAGCCGAGACACCCATCCCAATTTTTTCCACCATGTGTGAGTGTGGGACCAGCCCGTATTACACCTTGACCCTCCTACCAGTCTTGATGTGGTTCCTTCTTTAATTCCCGAGCTATATGACTTCCATTCAGCTTGACTTCAGGAAGTCCTGAATAATAGTTGTTCTGTAGTTTAGGCATAATTTCGATGTGGTTTTGGGAGGAGGTGAGTACCCTGTTTACTTATTCTGCCATCCCTTCGTGTTGATTTTTTTTTAAAGCATATTTGTAAGTTTGTGTGTGTGCATGCTACATTGTCATTTCAGAATACTTGAAAAATAAAAAATACACAAAGGATAAAATAAAAGTCAGCTATTATTCTATTACGTAGAGTTAACCAGGCTAATACTTTGACACATTTTTCCAAGTTTTTCTTTTATATTCCTTTTAATTAAATTAAAAATTTTCCTGGCTTATTAACCTAATATCATATGTTGATTATTTTCTGTTAATACTTCTTTAAAGTGCCATATTAATGGCTCTTTAATACTATATAAATACATTATTTATACATTAACTTTTGTTGAAGTAAATTTAAATGAATTCCAATGTTTCCCTCATTACAAAATAGGTACAAAACATTCTTGTACATAAAAAATTTCCCCAATTAATGACAATTTCTTTATAATTAATTTCTAGAACTAGTATTAAGGGACCCAAGGGGTGTTTTTGGAGGTTTCTTTCAGGAGTATTTTACCAGTTTATATTCTTTCAATAGAATAGAATGAGTCCTGTTTTGTCAATGCCTAGAAACATTGAATTTCTTCATTTAAATACAGTTTTGCTAGTCCTTAAATATCCATTTAACAACTTCCACCTAATTCTTTTTATAATTTGCTTTTCTCAGTCCTGTAGCAGCAGTTCTGCCGCTTAACTCCCCTTTGGCTATTTTGAATATAAGAACATCAGCACTTTTGAATGTGTGCTACTAAAGTTGTTGAAAAGTCAAGTGAGAGATCTAATCTATTATTGATACAATGGCTGGGGTAATAGTCAGGACTTCCTGCTGCAGCTGACAGATAGGTTGGAGCTACAAGCCTCAAGAATCAAGTCGTAGAAAGTTGCTACACATTCTGTCTTGATTTGAAATGACACCATTATCTGTAACCTTTGCTATGCATTCAGTTCTAACAAAAGAGCCTAACTTAGACACACTAGTAACATTTTTATAAGATAGTAGTTTTTACTTTGGATTTTCTCCTGCTGATATACTTGATTGAAATCGGTGCTTTAAGGACTGTGAAGTGTGAGAACAGCTTTGTGTCATGTTCTCCCTGTGATTGGCTTGTCTTCTCAACTCCCCCACAGGCACCAGGCACACACTGGCTGCGACTCACTTAAATAAGCCTTGTGTCTTCGTGTTAAGGCTCTGTGGCTGTGATTTGCTCAGTCTGTTTTCAACCTTCTCTGACAGAAAAGTAGCTGGGGAGAACAAGTGGCTGGGGAGGATACCGCCTTATTCTGCTCATGAAAGAGAGATCTTCTTGCCATTCAGTTACAGGGTGACTAAACATGCTATTACTGGGTGGGCAAAAGTAGGTTTACAGTTGTTCATACAGAAGGTAATACCATAATTAATAAATAATAGTACAAGGGTAAACTGTATTTCATGTACTCACAACTGTAAGTGTTGGTTTTACTTCAAGAAATACTTTTTGCTAGGCAGAGCTCTTTCAAGGAGGGATATTTTACGTAATATCCTACTTCAAGTTGTCTGTATTCTACTGTTATTGAGATTCAGACATCCTCCCCCAAATGTAAAGTGGATTCAACTGAGTCACTAGTGAAATTTGAGAGGATTATCCAGGCACAGGGATGTATTCTCATCAATGTACCAACATCGTGCTTCTGGGTCCTTCACAGGATGGGAGGGTTTTATTTGAAACGATGTTAGCCAGCCCCAGGTGATTAACTGTAGGCACACATGCACAATGACAGAGTAACAATTTGTCTAAAATTAGAGTATATCTGAGATTTTTGGATTGATCGGTCAGTTCTCACCCACAAATTTCAGAGGCCTTTATCATACAGTCATCGTTACTCCTGTAGGATTGTTCTCCACAATAACCTTCCTGTCTACTTAGTAATTCTGTGTATGTGGCTGGGAGGGAGGGACAGAGATACGTTTGCTGATGGACAGATTTATCTAACAAGTAAGAAAATTTATCACTGGGAACTAGCCATGAGTGTTATGGATTACTTAAAAACCTAGTTCAAAACGAATTAGGAAAAGAAAGAAAAAAAGGAATAACGATTCTTTTTTTTTTCTGTGAAATCAGTAAATAACTTATTTACAAGTGATAATATACTGGTGCAAGAAGGAATGAGATTTTGTTTTTGTAGATTTAAGCAAGCCAACCATACTGTTATGTAGGATTTTAAAACAAAATAAAAAATTTGGAAATGATGGTCTACGGTAAGATTACAACAACGATAGGAGCATCACAAAGCGCTCATTTTCATGTGAGCAGGCGATAATCCTGCACCATCATGGAAGAGAAAGGGTAGCTCCTTGCCTGTCTCTGGGCCTGCAGCTTCACACGCTGGAACAGCCCTCGGCCACCACTGTGTTCTGAGTGACAGAAGAAGATTCCCTCTCGTCCTTGTGAGTGGAAGTTGAAAGACTGTCAGTCCAAACAATAAATGCTGAGGGTAGAGTCCCTGAAGCAATGGAGGCAAACCGCTCACCTTCGAAATGCTGGTGTGAGACTCGCTCTCCCTACGGCACATGTCCATCCGCCATTTAAAGGACATGATTATTTTCCTTCTAATTTAACGTGAGATGATCCAGCCCTCCAGTAAACCCCTCTAAGCTTTCTTTTTTGTACTCTGTAAAAGAGCTGGTCAGGCAACATCATTTTACTTAGGGATCATTTGTAATTAACTTAAAAAAATATAAAACCAGAGGACACCCTCTGACAGGCCTGAAAAAGAGCAGAGTTAGCACATCTCTCTAATGGGAACTGAATGTCACCAACGGAGAGTGACAGGGAAACAGAGGGTGATCAGCGGTCACAGTGTCATGAAGTTTTCTTTAGTCAAATACTGATGTATACAGGATGGGGAAGCTGGCTGTTTTCTAATAGAAATATCAGAGTGATAGGTAGTTGCCTTTGGGTAGAGAGTATTCTGTTGACCACCCTTAAGAGAAATATGTGTTGACACACTTCTATTCACAACAGACAATTTAAACAAAAGCTGACATTTTGCTACAGATCTTAAAATAAATCAGATACTGTAAAGCATGCAATGTATACCTAAATGAATGAATTTTCAAATTTAAAAATTCATCCTAAAAGTTGTATATATTTTAGTGCATATTTGTATTTACAATTTGAACTTTGGGCAGGGCAAAATTAATTTGAAATATATTCATATCTCAAAAACTTTAAATTCTACAAGGAATTTTACCTAAATTGATGGTAAATTAATGTATCTTACTAATCACTCTTCTAAATGATCCATTATGGCTAATCCAAGTTTCTTAAAACACTTATTAAAATTAATACACTGTTTTCTGAGGAATAATGGTAATTTAAATCTGTAATTTACATGAATTTTGTTTCAGAGATTGGTCATCAAATAGAAAGATGTTTTGAAATACAAGGTAATATGTCTTTGAAGGCTGACTTGTTTCCTGTAACAGAAACTGATTGTTTTTTTAACCATTAAATTAAGTTTTTCTTTTTTATTTTGGATGAAAAAATTCCTAAGTGTTATAAAAACTGGTTGTGGAAAATGTTAATCATTATTCTTTTCCGACATATCAGAGCAATTTTTTGATGAAATTTTGCTTCTACATAATTCTTTGCATCTAACCAAGTGTCTTTATTGTACACCTATCTGAATAGCATGACCTTTTAATGGCAGGTAGAAATTAAGAGGATAGAGGTGAATCTTCTCCTTGCTTGTGTACAATCCCAATTTAAACTCTTATCTCTGTAGCAGGGATAAGCTTCTTTTTTTTCAATTTGTTATTTGCATTTATTTACATATGGCTCATTACCAATTATGAGACTAGAACAGAAAAGACATTCTAATTAGCTGGTAATTAAATAGTTTATGGCTGTTTACTCTCAATTTGGCAGAAGACACTGGTTAGAATGTGTTGGTTAAATCTCTGTTTCTTTCATGAAAGCAATTGAATGACTTTCCTGGATCTGTCTGTCCACCACCGATAAGTCTCAGTATATGGGATCATGACTATGGTTTTATTTATTTATTTTTTTCAGTACCAGACACTGCACAGGGTGCTAGTGGTAGGGAATGGGAGCAGGGCTTTGGGACCAGGGTAAACATGACTTCCTTTAGGAATCTTAGCCTTGTAGAAAATGAGTAGGATGTGTATATAAATAGCTAATACAACATTCTAAAAGGTGGAGATGAGGTATATAAATAATATTATCCCATTTAGAAAGGATACCTGCAAAAGACATGTTTAGGGAAACACAATGTGGTTTGCACGTCAAAGTAGACCAATCTTAGTAAGTTTAAACATATCTGAAGGAGACTAATATTGATGCTACTTAAGGAGCCAGTAGTACCAACTGCCACAATAATCACCTTCTGCTTTCTATACATAAGCACACTTTTAGAATGAGAAATATCATATACATCGTATATGTATAAACCATTATAAAAACACTACTACAGTAATTCCAGGCTGTTAGAGTTTCATGTCATGTATTTAAAATTTAACAGAAAAAATTGGAGCATACCCCAAGATGCTTAGTGTCTTGCTTTTGTCTCTGGTTGGTAAGGTTTTTGTGATTTTTAAAAAATTATATTTTAATATGGTTCAAAGTTTCTACAATAAGGATGCTTAATATTTATACTAAAAACATCATAAAGGAATGGTGTGATATTTTTGATCCTAGTATAACTTTAGAGATAGAGTTATGGAGTTAAAGGATTAATTTCTGCAATTGTAATTTTATTTCTATATGCACCTTTTGTAGTACATATAACAGTTAAAACTAGGTGCTTCAAAGTGCAAGACAGGGAAAAGAGAAAAACAAACATTTAAAAAACCTAACAGATTTAAACCTGAATGGGTGGGTTACACATTATTTTTGCTGATGCCTGCACTGCAGTCACTTCTTACCACAGCTGATAGATTTAGGGTCCCTAGACAGTCTTGTGGAATAAGACCAAAGTTGTGGATTTATTTCTCATACAAAAGTTGCCTTTGCTCACATTTATAAGTACAAAGTGTACCCTGATTGCTCCAGAAATTGTAATAATTTGTTCTCAGTGTGACAATTGGCTTGTAATAATATCTTAACACAACTTTTTATATTTCATTAAAATAAATTAAAGAATTGGAATAAGATTTGAATTAAGATTCTTTAACTTTTCTTTTTGAATAGCTGTACACTTGAGGCAAACATATTTTTGCTAGAAATACCTGAATAATTTACTTATGTAGATATGACACATATAAATATATTTATCCACATTATAGGTGTCCCTCTGTGGTCACTTCCATGGGTGTAACGTGGGGGTTGATAGTTTGCGTGATAGCCCAGTGCTTAGGAGGTGTGCTCAATGAGTAACAGCTATGGGGGTAGCCATCAGCAGTTCTATTAAACGTTGTTCCCCTTTATCAGATAAGGAGATTGTGCCTCAGAAATGGAATATCAGAATCTATTCCATTCAATAAAAACCTATCTAGTTCCATTCTGGGACACACACACACACACACGTTTTTGAAATGCTTTGAATGTAAAGATGAATCAGGCACAGTCTGGTTCAGAGTCTGGTGCACAAAACAGAAATCTCTATGGATAGATCAAGAAAAAATGGATTTAAAACACAGCATTAGTGCTTCAAACCTTATTGGAAGAGTGGAAGAATGAAAGTCAGGAGAGGACTGTGACTGCTGTCTTGGTTTTGAGGTCACACCCTGCAGATGTGAGGCAGAAGTCAGAAACTGCTGTCTCCACACTCTTATTGCTGCTGTCCCAGAGGCCTCTCACCCTCCCAGGTGGCATCTAGAAAGTGGAAGGTGTGGTTCAGACTCTGCTGCAAACCCCTCCAGAGCTTGCAGCAGAAAGGTGACTGCTGCCTCCCTCAAAGCCCTTTAGACCTTACTCAAGTGCTTCTTACTGAGAGAACTCTCCCATGCAGAATCCCTGCTGTGACATTCATATGCTTTAGTCTTTCCCCCCCTACCTTGTAGGGTAGAAATGGATGCCAGGTTCAGCACCAATAGACCAAAGAGCTCAAGGTTTCATAGTGGAGGCATAAAAATAGAGACAATTTCAGGGTAATATGGCAAGGACAGCATTGGATTTAGGCACTGCACTGGTGTTGGAGGGCTTTTAGTGAGTTCAAAAGTAGAGAAGGGAACAAAAACAGCTTCCTGGAGATGATATTGCCTGAGTAGTTCTTAAGGAATTAGCAAGAGCAGATTGTACAAAAACGGAAGGAAGGACACCACAAGCACATGGGAGAGAACAAAGTGTGAATAAGTTGTAAAGCAGCACATGGGCATGAATAGAAATGAAGGGGATGGAAGGAGGTGACATGCTGCTAAGCAAGGGAGTGGAGGTAGTGGGTTTTGGATGTTACTGTAATCACATTGGCATCACGGAGGGCAAGTGGGCTGACCCTGTGTTCCTCCGGATGCTGTACCCTTAGGGATAGCTTGTGCTAGGAAAATCCCCACTGGCCAGGAAACCTTTCAGGAAACTTCTCTGCCTCACTCATATCACCATTAATAATGGATATGACAATAATAGTATTCTCTGATGTAATCTGCAGCCATATTTTTTTTACATGGTTCTAAGATTTGAATATGTTCTGCACACACACACACACACAAAAAAAAAACCAAGATGGAAAATTAAATTAAAGGGAAGTCAGGTTGATAGACAGATGATCTCAAATAATCTCAAACAGAATTCCCAGTGATTAATATTAGCCAAATAGGAACTCACCGCAAACAAGTTACCACAAATAAGAGCAGCAGAGACAACAAACAAGTTCAAGTACTCAAGGACTCAAAAACAAAGTACCTATGTATTAAATAGTTATGTCATCAAACAATGTTACTAATCATGAAATGTAAAAAAATGAGCAAAACCCAGCAAGTACACAATTCAAGTCTCGTGAGAATCTAATTTTACACCCACCAGATTGGCAAAAACTAGAAAAATTCACAGTACCAAGTGCAGTACGTGGAACACCTGCAACTTTCCTGCATTACTGGGGGAAAGAGGAATATAAACTGGTACCATTGCTCTTACCAGTTTGTAAAGTTTGTATACACTCTACGACTTGACATTGACACTTTTAGATAAATGCCCTATATAGAGAGTACACTTGAATATGCAAAACAAACATGTTTAAGAAGGAGCCTGCAGGGCAGCATTGCTGTCAATGGTAAAAAAAACAAAACAAAACACAGAAATTTGGGAAACAATGTGCATGAACAGAAGAAAAC
Source organism: Anoura caudifer (assembly GCA_004027475.1). Lineage (NCBI taxonomy): Eukaryota > Metazoa > Chordata > Mammalia > Chiroptera > Phyllostomidae > Anoura > Anoura caudifer. The sequence goes on from PVKU01001365.1 coordinate 79,407, forward strand.
TTGTGCTGTACTACATAATGCTATACTATTCAACAATAACAATGAACTAAAGCTATACACAACATGTGTAAACCTCAATACAATGAGCTTCAAAATCAATGTTCTGTGACAACAGAACAATGCATGCACTATGATAATATTTTTATAAAGTTTAAGTACTTAAAAAGGTTAACAGTATATTTTAGATTTATGTATATAGCAAAAATACAGTATTAAAATACATAAAATATGGAGTAAATATATTTATATATTGCAATATTTATAAAATACAATATAAGCCAAGGAAATACTTTTATTTAAAGTATAATATGAAATTTTAAAATGTGGGGGAGGGTGAAAGATATGAATACAGTGAACTTCAAGGTTACCAACAATTTGCTATTTCTTCAGCTGAATGGAAGGCTCATGAGTGTTGATCTTAGCATTCTTTTTATTTTTACATGCATTATTTATCTTCTTTTCATATATGAAATGTGATTATTTTAAAAATATTTGTCTGAATTTCTATTTGATTTATTTCTATTATTGTAATAACCTCTTGATGAATGACATGATTATAAAAGAAGTAATGACTGTCATAAAAGAAATCACATTTTACCTTTAGTTATTCTAACATTTATTTTCAAGGTACTGTGGGTTTTTAAATAGTGTGTTATTCTCAGAGATAGAAATTACTTTATGAAAATGCTTATCAGTTCTGAAAACCAGTGTACATAACCAATAATTAATTACTAAGGCTTATAGGTATCTCCCAAAACAAATTAGATTAATGATGTTACATTTTGCATATTTTTTAGTCTTTTGAATCTTGTTCAAGAGAACATTCAAATTAAAAAAATACATGTACAACTATTTTATTTCTTTACTTTTGTTTCTGTTAATGCTCAGTAGAATCCAGAAGAATGTCAATTGTGATGCTACTTGGAGCACATTTCTAGTGGTATAGTTTTCCTTAAAGAAGACATTAATAGTTAATTCAGTGTGGAAATTTGAAATAGTAGCGAGATTCAGGTCCATTTATGTGGAATCCATAGCACTTCAAATGTTGCAATTGATTTTGCTTAAGGATTCCCCTCTAATTATGGAATGGGTTTGGGATGTACCTCTCTACGTCACTTCAGATGCAAATGGTACACAGGTAGGTTCTTGCCATTACGATAGCCCCATTTCCACGTGTGTGGTGAGCTCAGCAGGTTTTGACTTTTATTTAATCTGGCAAAATCCATCTCCAAATTTCTTACGCTGCAATTCTAGACTTTTCTTTTGCTTAAGCACAGTTTCTTTTGTTAATGATTGAAATAAGGACAGAAGAATGTTTAAAATAAAGTTGATAATAAGAGAAAAAGAATAAAGTGAGTTTTGATACGTGACATTGCTCACATTATAGATGACTACAGTGAAATTTAATAAAACATTTTAATTTGAGTATACTTCAATATAAATATAAATCATTTGAATAAAACACTTATCTATAGGTTTATTATTTGGAAAATTTCTAATGTCTTTTAATTATGTTTCTTGACCTATAATGACCATTGGCAGTTTATAGGATTAAAATATGGCAACCCTAAGCATGCTGAAATCCTTACCAACAATCTATTGTTGCTTTATTGTATATTGGTTCTGTTTTTGTGTACAAATTGCAATTTTTAATGTGATGAATTCCTTCTTTCTTCTCCTAACTATACAGATGATCTCATTTAATTGTGTTGAATAAAAAATTTGTCTACCATATGACTTTCCCTAAACCTTCACCATGTATTAAAGCACATTGGATTTTCTTTCCCTCTATATTCCTCTAGGACAGTTTCCCAGCACGATTTGGAGGAATTCATTTTGTCAATCAACCATGGTATATCCATGCTCTGTATACTGTAATCCGGCCTTTCCTAAAGGAGAAGACTCGGAAAAGGGTATTTGTTTATTTCTGTTTTTATTTCCTTTCACTTTCCCCATTCAATGAATTATGATGCATATCATGTGTATAATATTGGCTATGGTAAACATGCTTCCATATTGCTTGTCAATATTCAACATACAAGACATTTAAAAATTCTTAAAGACATGTGATTAATTTTGAACAGTGTCTGTGAAAGAAATACTTAAAAGCTGGCTCTCCTACTTTTCCACAAATTAGAAGAACATTTTAGTACTTTATTAAATATTAATGTTTCAGTTTAAAAGTAAAAATAATTGTCACCTCTCTATATTTATTGGTATACTCGATATCAAGTAGGTCTAGACAAAAGCTATACTATTATAAGTTGATAAATGGAATTACTTCACAATATGTATTGCACTGAATATAATGCATTGTATGATAGCTAATGTGATTTTGTCATGATTGTCCTGATCGATCACACATTTCAGAAAGAATGCTCATGTGTAGAAATATTAACATTCATGTAAATTACAAGTAACTAGAGTTTCTAGATTCAGTTTCACCTAACAATGAGCCCATTCAAAGTACACTCAATAAAATCATTCTGAGAATAAGATTATATGCTGGCCAGCACTCAATCTGATGAGCCACACCAGCCAGGGCAAAATAAAATAATTTATGTAAAGCACTTAGCACAGTGCATAACATGTGGTAAATGCTGAACACATTTATTGTTATTAATAATATTGATTTAAAAGTGCGTATTAATGCATTTTATTTTATTGAATTCTTCAAACAACTCTGAAAATAAGCTTAGTGAACATTATGTCCTATTTCAGAGCGGAGGAAAGTAAATCTTAGGATGGATAAGTAAGTTGCTTACTTATTTATAAAGCTGTAAAGTGGTACAGCAACATTCGAATCAAAATAGCTCCACATTTAGAGCTATTTTTACCATTGTGCTGTGACCAATTTTCAAATGATTAGCTCCACAGTAAAATATACATCTAAATCTAGGTGGAAGATAATTTTCCATGTCTCCCAGTGAACAAAAAAATCACTTCAGGTATTTCTGTGTCATAGAAGCCTTACTTTGAGTGGGAATTTGCAAAATAGTTGTTAAGTATGTGTTTGTATCAAACATTAGTGATGGAGAGTTTTCTAGTTATGAATTTGTTGAAAATGTCCCAGTAGTTAAGAGGAAGAATTTCATAAATAATTATAATTGATATTAGAAATTCTTTTTACTACTGAGTCTCAAATTAATTTACATTTTAGAATTCAAAAAAATGGATTGATGTGCCTCACAAATAACACTTGCAAATTCTATTTTATGAAGGGATGATCAGGTGAGCAAAACACCTACTGAGGCTTTTAGTACAAATTATACTAGTGAACACTTTCGCAGTAGTCACTCTGTACACGCTGTTCTAAACAGTTTATGTATGTTAACTCATGTAACCTTAAAACAGGCTTATTTTTTCTCTTTTTATAGATGGGGAAATTAGGCAAGATGTTAAGCAATTTGCTCTAAATCACTGCTAAGAGGTAGTAGAACGGAATGTATGGGTTTCTACAGAATGCTGCTCTAGGCAGAGGGAGCAGCAAACACAGAGGTCCTTCGGCAGGAAACTCCTGGAGTACGTGACAAACAGCATGGAGGCCGCAAAGACTGCAGTAGAATGAGCCTTGAGGAGAGTAACAGAGGACTAGGCAGGAGGGAAAATGGTGTGCCCGGGCAGGGGAGGGGGGGCTTTCAGAGTAAAATAAAAAGCATGTGAAAGACTTTGAGAACAGGGATGATTGTCCTGACATGATTTTAACATGATTCTGTTCTGTTGAAAAAGACCGAAGAGGATCAAATCTAGAAAACCAGAAAAGCTCCAGGTTTGGGTGTTATTTGATTGCATTTGACAATTTTGACAGTGCTAAATGAATGCATTTCTACCATTATTCTAGATGGAAGGGTGGTATCTGAACTTTAACGTTTTAATTAAAACTATATGACTTTGAATTTTTCATATGAGAAAATAATTATAGGTTAAAACTTCTTTACTTTCTTTTTATGCAATCAATGCACAATGCAAAGGCATACTTTTCCTTACTGTTGGTCTAAGTAATTCAGAACAATGTAAGGCATAATTGTGAGGCTTCTTTCACAAACAACGAACACCTGGTTCTTCATTTGCTTAACTTCAATCTGACTTTGAGTCCCCAACATACCTGGTTTATGAGAAGAAATATCAACCTTAGGTGTTATGGAGTGCTTTCTTCTCAAAATCTCACTAATATCTGGAATCCGTCATGCAGAATCTCAGCTATCATGGCCACTTCTGACATCATTATTCAAGTATTAGTGTAAGTATTAGTATACTTACAGTATTAGTATCAGTACTAGTTCCTTGGATTAAGTTCTCCTTCTGCTCTCAAGATGTCTGTGAATAAAGAGAATCTTTGCTGCAGCTAGAACCCACTGGCTAGGCTTTAGCCCAGTGCACTCTTCAGCTAGTCTGTGGCTGTGACCTTGCCACTCCCCAGGAGCTGGCAGGAAGCAGGTTTCACTGGTTTGTACAAATTCCTACCTCTTTCTCAAATGGTGGACTCTCTCTGCTATGCCTTGTTAATTTTCAAAAGTAATCCACTCTAGTCACCTAGCATATTCTCTTTAATGGCACAGGTTAGGAAAATGAAATAAAAGTTGGAAGTGTTATTCAAGATAATTGTTTTTGCCTTTGAAGGTACTTTGGGGCAAAAGAGCCTACAAGGACAAGACTTCTTGCATGGAATGGAGGAAGAGAAAAAATAAGGAGAAAAGAATAGTAAAACTTCAATAAATGATTCTATTACACAGAACTAGTTAAAACAAAGAAAAATCTTAGAGCAAAAATTAAATAGTTGGGCAATTACAATATATCCTATTATCCGGCCCAGAGGGACATGAAGCCTGGAGCTCTCTGACATTAAGATGTTGGGTAATGAGGAATAATCAGCCAAAGAGAATGCAAAAGCATCAATCAAGGTAGGAGAAAACCAAGAGATCATCAGAGAAAATGTTTTCATGAGGAGAAGCGTCCACTTACAGGGGTGTCCAACCCATGTCCTATGGGCCACATGTGGCCCAAGATGACTATGAACGCAACCTAGCACAAAATCGTAAATTTACTTAAAACATGACATTTTTGTGTGTGTGTGATTACATGTCATAATGTATATAATGTGTGGCCCAAGACAGCTCTTCTTCTTCCAGTGTGGCCCAGAGACGCCAAAAGGTTGGACACCCCGATACTGTATCTAGGGCTTCTGAGAGGTAAAGAATAATGATTGAGAATTAGACAATGAATTTAGCAATGAGAAGACTCTTGACAAGAGCAGCTTTCTTACTGTGGTGGGAGGTAACACCTATTTGCACTGGATGCAGGAAAAATGGGACAATATTATTGGGACAATGAATACAGACAACTCTTTTGATGAATTTTGCAATGAAGGATAGGAGAGAAATTGGAATAACCTGGGATTTTATGTATTTGTATGGGGGAAGTGCAGAGTAGAGCTGGCTTGTTTGTTTTCTGGGGGTAAAGACCCAGCAGAGCAAGGAAATTTGATGATGTGAGAGAGGTAGAGAGAATTGCTCAGAAAACATGATTGATATAGACTCAGATGGTGGTGGGGCGGTCTCATTTGGTTGCCCTATTTTTTCAGTGAAAGAGGAAAAAAGGCCAAAGCAGAAAGTGATCCTGAGAGAGAGTGTTAGTGAAGAAAGAGGAAGTACTGTGCTGGGTTACATTTATTTTTCTAAGGATTTATTAACATACATCTTGCATGACTTGAAAGAGAAATTTCTTACATGAAGTAATGCACCTGATAAAATAAAGGTTATATACCTAATAAAATATGGGTTTCAGCTGCTAGAGCTTAACTTTGCCAGGAAAAATTATTTTCATTTCTTATGAGAAGAACCTAGCAGTGTGTGTGTGTGTGTGTGTGTGTGTGTGTGTGTGTGTGTGTGTGTGTGTTTGTTTTCCTGGGTTGCTGTGCTCTGCAAAAAGGTATGGTAAGGTATAAACTCTGCAATTAACTTGATGTAGTTTGGGACAGATGGCCTCCCCCACTTTTGTATATTCTGCATCATATATTCCAGGCAGCTGGGGTTTTTTCTGCCTATTTTGGCCAGTGACTTGCTCTCAGCTGCTTTTACTCTTCCATAATTTTTTAAAATACTTGTCAATTAGTGACTCCCATCCCTTTCATTTTATTTGATGTTGTAGACTAGTCTTTCTTTGTTTTCCTAAATATTTACATCACTAGTTCTAAAAGTTTATAAAACAAAGATGAATGTGGTAGCCTGTTCATCATGAACCCAAAGTATAAACTATAATCCTTAAATAAATGGTATATAACTTTATATGAGATGACAACAATGCTTTATTGGACAAGACTGATTTGCAGTTTTGATATTGAAATGAAAGAAAAGAGGTAGCAATTTATGGGCAAACAGATCTTGAATATGTAGCTTGAATAATTTTTCAGTTTAACAAAATGCCTGTGTAAATAGTTATACCTAAAATTAATATATGCATTTAGCTTTACATTTTTAATCCATTACTTCATTTTCAACTTGAACAATAAACATGGAACTCTCTAGTAGAAAAGATGCTGAAACATTGTAGAACGTAAGTCCTTTGGGACACCAACCTTCACTCAACCTTTCATTATGATGATGCTAATCGACTTTTATTCACATCATATACTTTGCAATATGAAGTGGTAATTTAGCAGTCACAGTATTCTTGTTTTTATGGATGGTAAAGAGAAAGCCATACCAGTGACAGCTTTTGGGCTGAATAACTTGGATAGACTTTGTAGCTGATGAGTCCCACATGAGAAGAAGCTGTTTTGGCAGCATTCATTACGCACATCATCGGCCTTGCACAGCTAACATCAGAACGATGTACAGATCGACACGCACATTAGATTCTGCTATGTCCCTGGCTATGAAGCAGGAAACCAAATTCTGGTTCCAGCTCTTTAAGTCAATAATTATTGGAACTTCTAGAAGCTACTTAAAATCCCTGAGCCTCAGAATATTCATATGAAATAATAGGATGATAGTACCAGCCTGCCTGTTTCACGGAGTGGATGAGGGTTTTAAATATTTTAATAGACATGGAAAACTCTTGCTTTTGTTGTACTCTCTCCGTACAGCATTTTGATAGTATTTATTCTCTTCTTTGTGTTTTCTCTCACCCCTGTTCTTGTATTCATAGATATTTTTGCATGGTAACAACCTGAATAGTCTACACCAACTAATTCATCCCGAGATCCTGCCCTCTGAGTTTGGAGGAATGCTGCCCCCTTATGACATGGGAACATGGGCAAGAACACTGCTAGACCACGAGTACGATGATGACAGTGAATACAATGTGGACTCCTTCAGCATGCCTGTGACAGAAGTGGAAAAGGAACTCTCCCCCAAGTCCATGAAGAGGTATGCCCGAGGTAGCTGGGAAATGGGCTGGGGCCAGGGTAGAGGCCCCCAACTCTAATTCCAGGTTTTATATTTTTTGAAGGAGGAATTTGGTGATATTCGAAAGTGTTTCATGCTCCCATGATTGGATGTCTAGGAATTTTGAGTCAAATAAAGTCATTTGAGGTAATCTCAAGTTGGTGTTATTGCAAATTCATAGACAATCTAACAGCCCTAGAAGTTACTAAATTCAGTGATGTTCCGAACTGCACTTTAGGGTTCTGGTAGAGTTTCTCAGGACAGGCAGGTGGGGCAGGGACAGTGCCCATCTCCACAGTGAAAATGGCCCTCCTGTCTAAGCAATTTGTTAGACTTCTACTTAAGATTTCATCTGAAGTGTTTCACTCATGCATGAAAACTCTTCAAACACCAATGTTCAAAGCTTATGTTCTCTTTACAGTATTTCCGCCAAGTTTTTGTTCAAAGATCTAGTCATTCTCAGGGAAAAAACACTCTATTTCCCTACAGCTTTAATCTTTATAAAGTTCACTGTTGAGTCAGACTCTCTGCTTTGACTCTCACAGTATTTTTCTGCCTGTTTTCTTTCAGTCAATGCATAATTTATTGAACACATGCTTTGTAATAGGCTCTTTCCCAGGTATTTGGGATCTAAGGTGGATAAGATGTACATCCAGCCATTGTCTAATGATGACGGAGAGTGGGAGAGTTGCCAGACACGCACAAATGCATAGCGGCCTCTGAGCTTACATTCTGTAGCAAACTACAAGGCATCTAATTCCCACGTTTCCCTAGGCCACACTGGCCCAGGGTTCATGTGGATAATGTAACAAATATTACTGGTTCATTTTTCATCACAAAAATAAAGGAATCACAGCTCCTTCAAGTCTCTTCTCACCCAGCTCAGGAGGGACCAGGTGCATCTTACATGTCACCCCAAACGCTGCCAGGCATCCTTCTCTGATGAAAGCCTTGTGGTCCTTTGTCATTGCTATGACTCATATGTGGCACCCCAGATCTTTGAGTTGGCTTTTTTTTTTTTTTTTTGCTGCTGTTCGTATGTGTGTGGTGTCTTCCTTTCCCCAGACTGCTCCACCACTCCTTGGAGAGAATGAGAAGGCTGATGACATATCCAGCTTTAATTTCTCCTGGTCACTAACCTCATGTTTAAACCAGGTTTAGCTTTCTCAACTCCTTTCTTAAAATAGGACTTTATAATTTGAGTTCTGCTCTCTAACCAAAGGGATTCATGGACAGGCCCTCGAAGAGGTCTATTAAGTGCTAAAGGTTGTCTTCAAAGCTGTGTATGGTGAAGTGTGGAAAAAAAGAGTACATTTTTCTAGAGAAAAGGCATATATTTTATTAAATTCTCAAAAAGTTTCCTAAAATAAAAATATTTCAAATATATGGACTCAGAATAGGTTTCTTCTTATAAAAACAATGATCCTAATATTAGTGTTGCAATCTATCATTTGCTTTCCACAACTCAGGCCTTACTAGTCCCTTTTTTGTTTACATTAATTTGTTTAATCCTCAGCCCAACCTTGTTAAACAGATATGGTATCTCCAAAGTTACATAGTCTATAGGTAGCGAAATGGGGGTCTAACCCACAAGGTCTAAGTCTTCTGTGTTGTTGACATACACTTTATACACCCTTCTGTGATACCATGACAGAGAGAGCCCTCACTCTAGAACTAAGCTACATAAAGATTCAAAAACAGCTGTCATAAGTGTTCTCTCATCTTTTCCTTGGCCAGTTAACTATGCTCATTTTCTTAAGCCACTCCTTCTGTGACGTATTAACTAACATGATCCCCTCCTCCAAGCCCATCCTCTCTGACCTTGGCTATACTCCATCACCCACACTCTGCTTACCTTCGCTAACTCCAAAACTGCCTACCTGCTGCCTCTGCCTCCACCCCTCCACTGCTCCTCCACCTTCTTTAATTACCCACACAGCAACAGATTATTTTACTTCTCTGCTTTAAGTTTTTTTAATGACTGCTGATTATACATAAAAAATCAACTTCATATCACAGCTTACATTGTGGTACGTGATCTGATCCTGCCTACCTCTCTTTTCTGTTTATTTACCTTTTCTGTCTTTCTCCACCTTTCAGACTCAATATCCTTGTTTATCCTTTTTCGGCTTCACCAGCTTGTTCCTACCTAAGGGCCCTTATACTTCTCATGTCTGGCTGGAATGCTCTTTTTCTGCATTGTAGCAGCGGCTGGCCTAGTCAAAGGTCATCACCAGAAGAGAGTCTTTGATTTTTCTCAATCACCAGGTCTTATTCAGTTCTATTTCCGCCTCATTCTAGTCATTCCTTATCAATCACTTCCTTTATTTAATTCATAGCACTTACCAGTCTGTGAAATGACCTCTGTTATTTAAATTTATACTCACCCCCAATGTAAGCTTCCTGGAGATTTCAGTGGCTTTGTCTGTCCTGTTCTCTTCTGAATCCCCAGTACCTGGAGTAAGCCCTGACACACAGAGGGTGCTTGCTGGGTGCTGGCTGAAAAATGAAGGAGGCCTCTGCTGTCTGTCATTGGTTCCTTTTAAGTGTTGTATTTAGAATTGAGTAGGTAACATCTGATACTGTTACTGCCTGCACTGAGGTTGTAGAATTATGGCTTTGCAGTGTGGACTTCATGGGTTTCCTTCTGTTTCAGTTGTTGCCCTATGGCTATCATTCAGGAAGCCAAAGCACATTGCTAACTCATTGTGCACTGCCTAAAACTAGTAAGTCTCTTTACTTTTAGATCCATGTTCTCCTGATTCTCTGTTACTTGGTTTTGCTTTTTCCTCCAAGCACATTACTTTTAATCGATTAACATCATGTTGTTAGATTTGGCTCAGTCTATCCACCTTTTGAAGTCTTTATGGAGCTAGACTTTTTCTCTAATTAATTAGGCCATTTTGTTCCCTGCAAACTGGGCTCATAGCACATTGACTTCCCCAACTCTGAGCTTCTTGCTTCTGACATGGGTTGATTATTATTTCTGACATCCTTTGTTTGGTGCTGACTCTGTATCATATAAGGTTTTGTTGTTCTATTTGAAAGCATGTGAATGAATGAGATTAAGAAATGTGTTTTACTTAACTCTATCTTCTCCACATCAGGGAATGACAGTTCCCCCATGAAGGATAAGAGAAAATTGTTCCTAGGTTTCCCCTTGTTCTCTTCTCCTGTCTTCTTTTTCAGTTTTGTCATATTTGAGTTGGGAGGGGAAAAAAATCATTCCTTCACCAAGCAGTTGTAGATAAATCCTTGGGGTGAATTTACCTAGATGTATAAGAAGAAGACTTGATCCCCCTATGTAAATTTGTGGAGGGATAGCATAGTCACTTGAAGAGATATAAAGTTCACTAGATTGTGGCTGCCTTAAACTGGGCAAGTGTGTTTCCCCTTATATCTCTAGTACCTAGGATAGTGCCTGGCACATAACAGCTGCAATGAGTAATGATACTAATATGGTTATGCTGATATGACCTTCAGTTTTATTGAATAATATTTAACATATATTGTTACTACATGCAAAAACTTATCTAATGTTTTTATGTATTGAATCCTTTGCTTTTCTAAACAACTAGTAAGGTAATAGTGTCCCCATCTTATTAATGAGGAGACCCAGTACAGAGAAGGTAAGTAACTTCCACATGTCACATGGCTACAAAGTGGTGATGCCAATATTGGAACACAGGTGATACTATTCCACAAGTCATTTCCTTCACTGCTACCATTTGCTAGCTCCCAGAAGTTGTGCTGGGGATTATGCAGGCATTATTGCACTTGATCCTCAGTACATCTGTATGATGTAGTTGTTATGTTCTCCATTTTACAGATAAGGGAACAAAATCTTAGCAACTTTAAGTAGCTTTCCCTTAGTCACAGAGATAGTAAATGGCAGAAGTAGAATTGGGATCCACTTTTGTCCCAAATCTAGCTTCTTAAACACTAAGGTTAGCACAGTATTGGAGAGGCATAAAAATGAATAAATGATACCTAGATAACTAAATTTAAATTATGTGTTTTAATTAAAAAATTATTTATTCCAAAGAGAGTAGAGACAAATACATACACATTCATCTTTAGTCAATCTTTTTTTTCTGATAGAGGCATCTAATTCCTATCATTGAGATCAAATGATAAAAATGAATTAGGAAATAAAATCACCATTTTAGTATTCTCATCTCCGTTTCATTCTGTCTTCAGAAAGGAATTTAAGTTTATTTAAAAGAAGAACTGAATTCATCAGTTCATCTTGTAATTATTTTTACTTTGATAATTAGTTCCATGGCTTTTCTTTTTCATTAGCATGTGCAGTTGTAGTTTAGCTTATAGTCTTTCTGTTTGAAAGTTAATGAGGTTTGCTAAGAGGCAGAGCATTAGCCAATTGGCTGAAATGCAGCAGCAGGGGAAAAATTCATTACCACGGAGGATTTTAAAAGGGCAGCTGCTTCCTTAATGCTATAGCTATTATGATGGCAGCTTCCTGCCACAACAGTAGCATGTCTCATTAACTTTCATCCTTTCCTGTTTTATGTTGTTTCCCAACATATAATTTCCACCTGCTATCAAAGGCATGTGTAAAGGGTTTTCAAATTATTTGCTTTCCTAATTATAAAGGGTTACTGCCTAACCAAGAGGGGATTTAACTTTAATTTTCTTTTTAAAATTTTAAAATCACAGCTGACATTCAATATTATGTGAGTTTCAGGTATATGCAAAGTGATTAGACACTTATATAAGTTACATAGTGATCCCCCAATAAGTCTTGCCCCCACTTGACACTGTAAAAATATACATACACACATATATTTATACACATAGTTATTACAATCTTAATAACTATATTCTCAATGCCATATTTATATCCATGTTACTATTTTGTGCCAACCAATTTGTATTTCCTAATCCCTTTTTCATCTTTTTCACCCAGTCCTCCAGGGTTTTGACTTTTTAAAAATCTTAAAACATTTCACAAAATTTCAAGAGTAAGATTGATTTTATTCTAATGTTCCAGTGGGGAAACTGAACAAAACTCACATTCAAATTTTAACTATTTTCCTAACCTAATCATTAAAAAAATGATGATTAAACAAATACACATTTATGTTAAATTTGTGTCATAGAGCCCTTTAAGACAGGAATCAACGCTCCTACCATTTCTAGTTCATGTCTCATAATAATAATTTCACTGCAATAATTTCCCATTTGGAATACATCTGTCCTATACTGCAAATTATCATTTTCAAAGAAAAGACTTTTGCTCCTTTGTGAATAGGAAAACTTAAGCCCATTATTGTGTATTTGGAATAGTTTGCTGTTGAGTATTCCATTTAGAGGCCAGAGGGTATCGTTTCCTCTAATGCAAATTGATGCTCAGAGTCCTCAGTTCATAAATCCCTTGATGTGAAGGAAGATAATGCGCATCAGTGAGAGAAGTAATAAGGGAGAAAAGGCAGAGAAGAGAATGTGATTATTTGGTAATCACTCACTGGCAGTGCCTCTGTCCTTTGCAGATCCCAATCAGTAGTGGATCCTACGGTCCTAAAACGCATGGATAAAAATGAGGAAGAAAACATGCAACCTTTGCTCTCTCTGGACTGATAACTTCTCTACACTTCCCATGGATTGGAAAAGAAAGGTACTTGTTTTCAGCAACAGAGACAGCACTGTGGAGGAATTACCAGCTGGAAACTTATTTCTTCTTGTTAATGTAGCATAATATATAATAAGGCATCAGGCTTTTCCATTTGCCTGAACCATGGGGGCCCTGGTCTGGATTAAAATGTCAATAATTTATTCTGTAAGTGCCAAGTTCTTTGTAAATATAATGTAATCTTTATGTCAAGTTTGTAAATTTTGGTAATAACTAAAAATGGAAAAATTTGGCTCATGAGTCCACACCAGTGATGTGAACTGTAACAATGAGAAGAAAGACACATGAATAATCAAACTAATTAAATGTAGCCCTGTTTCCTATGAAGCCATATTTCAGCTCTCATAGTGATTGTTTCATTGTTTTTCTCTGAAATTTCTGTCATATTCAAACGTACTTTTAATGAGCACAGGGAACTAGATGATTCTAAGGAATTATTATGATAAACGTATTTCCTGTCTAGTGATTTGTATTTCACAGAAAATGTATTCTAGTGACTCTCACTGGCCTTGTATTTTGGAGACAAAGAATGGCAGTTGATCTGGTACACTGAACACTTGAACTCTTCAACGTTATTTAATTCCTGGATTCTTATAAAAAGATATGTTTTCCCAATTAAGATGTGGAATTTTAAAAGAGAGTGGATTCTTTTTAAACTGCTGTCTTCGCAATGTATCCTTTATTCAAGACCCCACTGAACTCCTGTCTGATGTACTTTAAGAACATTTCTCCCTCAAAAATCTTTGACCGAGAGAAAGAGAATTCATACATAATAGTATTTTGACAGCTAATTTTGAACATAAAAGTTGCTACATACAGATAAGGGGCTAATTACTAATTTATTGTACACTGGTTTATAAAACACCTATATTCACGCAAACACATATTTTTGCTGAGCTGTAATAAATTCTTGATGTGACAGGCTTACAAGATAAAACATACATATTCAATGGTCTTAGAGATGATATAGATTATTACATGAGATGCTAACTTTGGAAAACAACTTTCTCTAAAGTTAATGAAAATGAGGTACAGTGAAACACATTTTTAGTGAACCTATTGAAGTAAATTCCAATTCATAATGCAATATTGAATCCATGCCATTTTAGCAAAATGTATTTTTCAAAACAACAGGTCTCTACATAGTGTAGGCAGTATCAACTGATCAACAGTAATAAAGGTTTTCTCGCATTTAAGTAAATTATCCCGGTGGTCCTATAGGTAGAGATTTTCTTTTCAGAAAAGATTGAAAGAACATATTGCATCCAGGAGATACAACGAAAGCATCTGAGGGCATCTGAGATAGCATAATATAGTTTAAATATACACTATAATCCTTATGTCATTGAAAGTTTCTGTTTCATAAAAATTCTGCCATCTTAGCACCTTTTAAATAGCTTACTTTAAATTTCAAATTTTAGTGTGAAAAAAATCAAGAATTTCACCACCTTTTCAGACTGGTAACTTTTGATATTGAGAATTTACCATTAAAATATTCCTTTGAAGGAAAAGTATCTGAAGAAACTCTTGGAAACCAACAAAAATAAAGACATGTAGCAACCTTTCCATACTTTTTAGCTAAAAGCTTAACATTTTTCAGTTGTAATTAGATAGTGATAAATCTTAAATTCAAGATCAGTACAGTCTACAGTATCACCAATGAACTATTTAATATTTGTAAAAATACATAAATATGCATAAATAACATGTATGAAAGATCCCTTAAAAATGCCAACATCCAGTCAAGTATGGAAGATTAAGGACACTCAGGTACTCTGTTCTACTCATAAACATCATAGAGACGGGAATGAATTTAGTATAAAAAGCTGCAACAACTCTTATCTGTCTAAGAACCCTGATGATTGCACGTTTTGCCAGCCTGACACACATTTCCCAGGGGTAGGCTTTATATAGGCCTATATAGGCTTTAAACTATATAAGCAAGTTTTAGGCAATATGGTGCACTGAATGAAGTATGAAGTGCAGAAGGCAGTGAACCTTTCATTCTCATTGATTTCTTTTTTCATTTATTGCCAATTTTCAGAATTCTACCAGCTTCAAAAATGTCAACTAGCATAGCCAGCTTCTTTCCCCTGTCATTAGACTGGTGTTCTATAAAAACAATTAGGAAGACATATTTCTTATATCTCTACCTATGTAATTATAAAGTATCATACACACTGTCTCCCTGCCCCAAATTTGGAAACTGCATAGGAATGTTCCCTCGTCTGCTCTTCTTCAAATGAGCAGTCCAGAACTGGCGGGATTGGGTAAAATATTTTAAAATGAATGCACAAAATTGAAACAATGAGGCCTGTTGAAATAGCTGTATCTAGTTCAGCCTGTGAGAAAACACATTTCCTAGGAATGTGTTTGAAGCTGCATAGTCAAGAGACACTTGATCAAGTTTATAAAATTTCCCCTCAGCCTCAGCTAACTAATACCATCTAGGAGCTACTTTTCCCCTTATGATTTTTTTGTCCCCTTGCTGTGTCTATTGTTATAAAACTTAACAAATAAGCATCCTAGCTTTCAATTTAACTGTGATAGTACACGCCCACTCACACACCGACACACAAACACTAGTCTATTTGCCCTAATGAATTTGCCTGTCAGTTTTGAGAACTATGCTTTGGTTTTTTTTTTTGTTTGTTTGTTTGGTTTTTTTTTTAGGTATCTTCTTATTGAAAATATATAGACATCAAAGATTTATCACAGTTGATTTGGAATAGGCCAGTAGTCCATTTACTTCTCTTACCCTATTTCCTCTACCTTCTATTCTTGTATCTTTTCCTTCTTCCAACGTTTCAGGGGCAGCTGCTTCCAAAGCTGTTTTAACAATAAACAACTTTTATGTTGTCAGTGACAGTTGCACACATTTTTGACTGATATTTTAAATGGAAGAGATTATCATGAAAACACACTTGAAGAAATATGGAGAATTGCCTCTTTAAAAATGGGATAAAGCAGTGATCTAGAACATGGATTCTATTTGTACTCTCTTCTGAAAAGTAACTACATTTATATGGTACAGAGGAAATATAGGTATCATTTGAGGAAGGCTATTTGAGGCCTTGCTGTGAGCACTCCTGTACAGTGTAAGTCTTTATTGTGTAAGTCCAATACAGTAACTTCAATGCACTATTGACAAGCCTGGCACTATGCTAAAACAATATACAGGTATTAAATAGACTTTTGCAAGCAAGTTTTTGAAGTGGGCATGCATTATTTCTTCTCTTTCGGTAATAGTTTGCATAAGTGTAGGCAAAAACGTTTCTTAAGTTTTTTAATATAAAATGCTTGTTTACTTTGCAGTACTAAAAATTCATATATTCGTGAGCAGAAAAGCCAAACAGCTAGGGTCCCTTTAATTTTGCAAACTAGGTCACTGTGTTAAATTAAACATTTGAAGTATCTGTAATGTTCCTGCAGGATCAGAAATGTCTCTCATGCATCAAGAAAATGGGGAGTTGTTTTAGACTTTGGAGAACATACTTATTACTCTTCACAAAAGGAAAACCCTTAGATCCGCGGCAATGAGACTTCAGGGACAGACTTCCTTTTCTTCTAGAAACAACCTAAAGGGTTATGGACATGCTTGTGGTCCTTTAGAAAAGTTACATCAGGAAAACCTGTTGAGAGGTTATACACTCTTCTGTTGTTTTATCTAAATGTCTAATTGGTCTGGTTAGTTAATAATTTATCTCTTTTGCCTCTTACTTTGTAGTAATATAATTACTTGAAAAATTGCCATGAGGATATTTCAGAATGATTTTCACACACAGAATAAAATGAGCAGAGCCCTGGCATGGTATTTGAACTTTAGGATATGGTGTCTACATTTTGACATCAATAACTTAGTAGGCATATGTTTCATTTAATGTGTACTAAATAGATATATAACCTAAAAAACGATGGTGCATTTTAAATTTATGAAGCCATTAGATCATGTAAGAATCAGCAGGTAATATAAAATATATTGAAACAAAATTAGACAAGTGGCTAAATATTCAGGGTGTATAATTATCTCCAGTAGTGAAAAGTATTTGTTTTTTGTTTTAGATGATTTTAAAATGCTATTGAAACTCTTCAGCATTACTTCTATCTGAAATAGGGCAAATAAGTAAAACTAAGAAAGGATGCTTGGCCTTGGAACATTATTATATCATGATCTTAATGGCTTAGAGCTGATAATTTTTTTCAGAAAATCATGTTTTTATTTTGTAAACATCCATAGGTTAATGCCACATGTTGAGATAATACTGTGAAGTCTCTTCTATGCTGAGCATAAGAATTTATTCTCATGAATTATAGGAAAAATATATAAAATAGTAATTCTATGGATTGAAATACCCAAGTTTTGCTGGAGGTGTGAGAATGATACTGTTGAAATTAAAAAAATTTAGAAACCAAATAAGTATAGGATTTAAATATTTATTATAAATGCACTTTTATAGTACATAGTGGACATTGTTGCAGTTTAGAAGAAATTTGGTCAGTATTTGACTTAGTTTCAATGCAAATAATTTTGTCCTTAATTATATCAATTCATTTATTATTCTGTCATACTTATTTTTTGTGGTGAATGAGAGGGACATAAATGAACAGTGAAATAAATTCTAAGAAAACTTTTAAAAGTGAATTGATCTTCAACTCTTTTGAAAAATTGCAGTAAAGTATATATAATGGGTTTATAAATAACAGAGGCGCAAAGCATTGTCTTTGTTGCTAATCTAGTTTTCATATTTGTTGAAAAATAAATAAAACTCTAAAAACCAATTAATTTTTGTTTTCAAAACTTCCAGAAAAAGTAAGATGTATAAGAGGTCATTATACAAGTCCTTGATAAGAATACTGAGCTATTCTTATCAAGGTTTAAATTCAGTACTATTTGGCTCAAATACCTTGATCTTTTGAGGAATATATTTATTTCAATACAGTATCATAAATGATACAATGTAATTTTTGAATAAATACATATTTCTGCTTTAAAGAAGCATTTATTTTGCATATGGGAAATGTCCAGTTTGGTAGTACTGGATCTCTTGCATCCATGAAATGGATTTCTAAAATGTCATCTAAAATAAACAGCAACAACTTTATTATGAGAGAAATTGTAGTTAGCTATTAGGTGAGGGTACACAAAATTTTCTGATATTTGAGTGTTTGGGGCTTAATGGGAAAAACACTGTTCTTTTTATCAAGATGATATTTTCAGTATTCTAAACTTTTATATGAGCTTTCAAAGCTAGTTTGAATAAAGAGGTAAACTAACTTTTAAGTTGCATATACCAATTAGAATGATCAGTAAATAAAATAACATAATTTATTGGATTAGACAAGTGACTAAATGCTGAAATTTGTATTATAAAAATGTTGTTTTAATAAATCTGATTAAAATTATCCCAATTCAAAATATTAAGTAAAATAAAAATTTTCAGCCTGACTTGAAAAAAATACCCACTCAATAAATATGCATTATGTCTTCTGTGAGTTTTTCTCATTTATCTTAACTGTGGATAAAAAAAAACCATCAATGAAGAAAGAAGTCACTTACCTAGAACCCTCTACAACAGATTTTACTTTCTTCAGCTCAAACACAGATTATTTTTTCATACAACTTTTGAGGTTATCAAGAATTGGTATTGCCACCTCTTCCTAAAGCCATGTCAGGAGGAGCCCAAGTTTCCAGCAGTAACTACAGAAGCATCCTGAGAGGAAAAAAAAACAGGGTAACCAAAGAGTGCATGACAAGCCAGAGACGTGGTCTTCACTTCTTGTCATTAAAAAGGGAATTATAGTGTAAATGCAGAAAACTATTTTTAAATGCCATGGGTTTCTGATATCAAGAGTTAACTACTTGGCCAATGGGAAGAGGCCATGACGATGTGACGGTCTGTCTCTACACTGCAACGACATCATCAAAAATTCATCTCAGAGCGTCACCTCTCTCTAAAAATAACAATAAGCAAGCTCTCTTCCTTTTTTAAATAACTGGAATCATACAAGTGTCAGATAGAAACCATAAATGCTTTGTTGCCTTTTAAGAAAAAATGCTACATTATATACATACAAACATAATTGATTCTGTTGCATAGAACTGAAATATTTGCATGCTGATTTATAAATTCTTACCTAAAATTTTAAAAATATATAATGATATGATTTTAGTGCTAGAAAGTTATTAAATGTTCTTTGTATCATGGATTCATAGAAAAGACTGGTAATATCCTGGCATTTGGATTCATATATCTAAACATTTTTATTTCGATGTCTACTGGACGTTTCACATTTAACATCTACAAAACCAAACTTCTCTTCCTTCACCCTGGACTGGCTTCCCCTTTAGACTTCCCGTCTCACTGTCAACTATAACCTTCAAGTGTCTAGGACTTAAAACTTTGAAGTCATCTCTTTCTCTCCAATCTTTGACTCAGTCACATCCAGTCAGCTAGCAGATATTGTTGGCTTTCCTTCAAAGTATGTCAGTCCACACTGACCACTTTGCAAATCATCTGTTGGATCAAGAGTTCAACTTTATCTCCACCTGCAAAATTTAACAATCTGAAAGCTAGCCTCCTTGCTTTGGTCCTTGGCCCCTAATGTCAGGTTACAACACATGATTAAGAGTGAGCTCACTCAGATCATTTCACTCTGCTCAAAAATCTGCTGCAAGAGTACCAACCAAGTCCTTGCAATGGAGCATGAGGAGGGCCAATATGAAGTACAGCGGAAGAGTGTATTTTCTGAATGGTGGGCACTTTTGTCTGTACAATGCAAAATTAATTATTAAATACTTTAATGTCTTGTTTCTAAAGCCCTACATAATATATCCTCTCACCTCTGAACTTGACTCTTCTTGGATCATCTCTTAAGAACGTTTTCTCTTTATTCTCTGGCCAAACTCATGTTTGCTCTACCCAGAACTTGCCAAGCATCCCTCCACATCAGAACTTTTGCACTTCTTCTTTCTGCCTCTTTCCCCTAGATATCCTCATGAAAAATTTTCTCATCCCCTTCAGATCTTTGCTCAAATGTCATCTTCTTGGAACTCTCTAGATTTTCCTATTTAAAATACATGGCCATATAGTTTTTTTATATTTCTTTTTTCTGTTTTATTTTTTTCATAGCTTTTATCCCCTCCTAATATACCACATAGCTTATTTATTTTGTTTGTTTAAAAATTTTTTCCTAATAGAATGTGAACTCTGCACAGGCTTTTTGTCTTGTTTACAATTGCATTATTGGTTTATTGGTGCCTTGAATAGTGCCTGAAATTTAGTAGCACACCCAAAAAGATTGCATGAAAATCTTAATTTATTTCAGCAAGTTATATAGTAGTCAGTAGTATGCATTTAAGGAGAGAACTTTTTCTTAATAAGAAACATCTTTTGTTATTTACCTTCAAAGGGGGGAATTTTTTTCTCTCTGATAATGATGATGGAATCATGACCAAGAATTGTATCACCCCTCTCCCAATTCTGGTCTCTACCCCCACACCTAAGTTTTCCATCAATGTTCGAGCTTTATCTGTGGAAGCTACTTTAAGATTATTAGGTAATATACTATATGCATGGCTTGTACTTACTCTTGGAGGGAAGGCAAGATACCTCAGGTGAAAAGTTAGTTTGAGCTCAAAACTATAGTAAATTGTTTTTCTTTGATTATCATAGTTAATTCCATGCTAAAAAATGCAGGAAGTTAAAAGACTACTATTTTTCCAACATTGGAGGTCAGACTAGGAGAAAATGCCTATACACTTTTACTAGAAAGGAAAAGGAAGAGGGAGAGGAAAATAAAGATAGATGTTTGAAAATGTTTTCAAAAGACAGCCAAACTAGTTTTTTGTTGGCTTTGAAATGAGTACTACACAGCATGTTGGTAATCAATATAGATCATGCTTCATGTTAATTACATACATATATGGCAATGAGGGTTAATGAGTAATTTGGAAGATCTTCTATTGAGAAGAGAGTACATGGATCTTGTTATAAAGGAGGTAGAATTTTTTTGTGTTTCTTACTATGTGAGTCTTGACAGTCTGTACATGGAAGCCATTTGCCACGGCCATGTTCTTTCGCCAATCTTCACTTCTAAAATAAAAGATTTGAGCTCAAGCATACACATGTAATGCATTTTATCTTCAACTGAATTTCATTTTTTTCATAAGTTACTTTTTGTTATTGAATTCTAGGAATGTGTTCCTTGATAAATTTTATCAATTCTCTCAACTTTTTAATAGATTTTGAAATTCTATAGGTCATTATTATATTCTTGAAACCATAGTATTAAATGTTTCATTTCATGTCTAGATTACTTTATGTCCTTTTTGATTTCTGAGGATGAATGGAGTTCTGTTAAATAAAATGTCGCCAAATGAAATTTCAAATTCAGAAATGTGAATGTGTATATATACCCTTTCAATTTTTTTCAATATAAAGAAAATTCCTATAAGTTTTGAAAACATATCATATCAAATAGCTATGAATAAATTTGTCATTTAAATATGGAGACAAATGAAATTGGTGTTAGTTTTGGAAATATAAAATGTTTTTAAATGGACTTTAAATGTGTGGCTACATTGCAATGTTATTTGTAAGTTACTGTTGATTTAATCAAATACATTTCCTAAAATTGGTATAAGTTCAAATCAGTAGAAAATCACTTCTTCAATTGTAGAATGATAGAGTGGAGATGCAAGCCAGAGTCAGTTATAAAGTTCTACCCTTGAAACAGTAAAGTGGATTCGATGATGATTTCAGTTTATTTCATTTTTTAACATTAACAAATATTTACTGAGCACTTAGTCTGCTCCACACACTGTTCTAGGTTCCAGAGATACAGCAGAAAACAAACAAAGGCCCTGACCTTCTGAAAGTCCCATTCTGGTGGAGAAGGCATATGAAAAGCAGATGAAGTTATATACTGTCATTGACATTTTAAGTTTAATTTGCGTGGCCTCTGGCATTGTTTCTTCCTCTGTGCAGTGGGGTGTCAACAGTATGAGCTAGACTTCATGATCTGTGTTTTCTTTTATTAGGAAAATGCAATATAGTCTCCTCACATCAATGCTGTTTCGGAGATGGCTGTTAGGGTTCTTTGGTTGCTTCCTTTCTTCTCAGTGTGGGCGTTGGTTGCCAGGCTTGCAGATGCTCAGGGCAAATGAATCTCACAATGTGTCTTCCAGGGTCATCCAGAGCTGTCAGGTCCTGCCCAGTTTTGTCCCTTTTAAGGTAAATTCTATACTGCTTTAATTCATTATAACTGGAAAATAAATATTAATTTTCATCATAAAAGAAAAATAAAGAACCAAAGATTAAACAAATTCTGAGAAAGAGCACAAAAAAAGGAGTTCCAACCGTAACAATTTCAGAGGTGCTAAATCAGATGGTGTCGAAAAGATTATTTCTAGCTGGTATATGTAATTTAATGAAAAGTTTTGCTTTTTCCCTCATGATTGTATAGTGAAGATTTTAGCTAGTCTCTAGGAAGAAAGAGTGATTTTTACACAACAAAAGGTTCTTGACTGCATTTTAAGGAGCAAAGGATTTTAAGCTTTATTTTGCCATAGCTGATCTTTTGTCATTTAATGGGCATTATACAGATGTTTTAACAAAATTTTCCCAGGAATAGTAAAACAAACTGTAGATATACATTTAAGACTTTAAAAAACTAAATATAGAAACATACATATTTTAACTTGGAACAGTTATGAAGATATTTGGCAATTTAATATAACAGAAAGATAATTAGTAACACCTAGGTAAAAAAGTTGTCTTATCCCTCAGGCATGGCCCCCTCATCACAACCAAAAATTACTTCTCTTTTTTATTTCCTTGAGAATAATAAATGCTGCTGTTAGAATATACTTTAAAGATTAAATAATACAAATTGCTTATTTCATTAGTATTTAAGTGGAGACCCATCAGGTCTATCTTACTAGAAGTCATACAAATAATTAAGGGAAATGCTGGTACTAGAACCAAGGCTTAACTAGTCTGGTGATACTGGTTTCATTGAATATTTTCTCCCTGCATATGACCTCATTTCATTTTCTCCACACTATTTTCTGTGCTTGGAATTCTCCACCAGTATTATATTAGGTAAATATCTACTAACACAAAGAGGACAACACTTAGGGACATTCAAATTAGAAACAGATTGTACATATCCACACTTCCCAGCCTTTCAGCACTTTAGCAATCAACAGACAGGGAGCCCAGTCTTGCAGGAAGATGAAATTCTCTCAAGCCTATGTCTAAATAAAATGGTGGTTACTAAATGAAGCTATCGTGCGTTTAGACATACATGTTCCTTGATTTCAAGAAAATGCGATGGGGTGCAGCCCAATACAGCTAGTCAACTTAACTCTTGACTATATTCTCTACATTTGTCAATGATTTAAAGCAAGTAGGAGGCCAAGATGTTGAAGACTTTTGCTATCACAATGGCTGGCGAGCAACTTTGTGGTACACGGGAGAGCGGTGGTACTGTTTGGGAGAGAGTTTCCCCACAGGTTCACCCAGGTGTTTCTCCTATTACTATCTTATGATACACTTTTATCATAGGATTTACTATAAGAATTTTATGGGCTGGAATCTTTAACAGACTGGATTATCAAATCTTAAAAAATATTGGAGAGAAGTGTGGATTTGAACTGGTTAATAATCTAAAAATGCAACATATCTATTTCAGTTTATTAAAAGAGAATGAAAAGACTGCTTCAGATTATGCCTGAGGTTATCTCAGCATTGCTATTGATGAGTTTAGAAAAGGGTGACTTTGGGGTTATGTGGCCACTCTCATTTGGCTTGACTCTTTAACTGGTTTCTCCTGGCCTTTAAAATAATGTGTGAAAACTTTGTATTAGACCCATACTGAGATTATAAACGTTACAGAGTCATTCTGGCTTAAAATAATGCAAACTGTCTTAAAACAATCATATTTATGACACTACTTTAAATTGACATTAATCTACTTTAAATATTTCTGTTTGAAAACATAAATTATGATTAAAAACAGCTATAACGCTATTGTATTCTAAGGATAGTAATCTATTTTAAATATTATTTCTCTTTGAGAAAATAAATTATGATTAGAAAAAGCATAGTTCCATACAACATACTATATTATGATAATTTTCAAATGTATTAAAATTTTCAAATAAAAATAAGATACATTAATGTCTTAGTAGAAAGCATGAAAGAAAGCCTTGATAATCTTAGAATGGAGGATGTTATATGTATGATTCAAATTTTAAAAACAAAAAAATGCATTTGAATCAGTGAAATTCAAAAATTTCTGCATGGAAAAAATTATAAGGCAAATCAAAAGACAAATGACAAGTTGGTAAAAGGCAAAAGATTTATATGATCTGAAGAGAAACCAGAGTATGACAAATGACAAGTTGGGAAAAAATTTTAATTCATATCATAGACTTAGAGTCAAGTTCTCTAATACATGAAAAGGTTTCTAGAAATTGATAAGAAAAAGAAAAACCCAGTAGAGAAATGGGCAGCTGATATAAACAGATTGTTCACAGAAAAGAAAATATAGTATTTCTAAAAATATAAAAAGATTCTATCACACATTCCAAATGAGAAAAGTAGAAATTCAAACCATGGAGTAGATTGATGACACGCTCTCTCTCCAGAAGGCAAACGGGAAGTAAGCTCTCCCTTACATTGCTGTTAGGATAGATGACAATTTGGCAATATCTATCAAACCTGCGAAAGGAAGTGGATTTTCACCTACCTGCTCCACTTTGGGGAATTTATCCTTCAAATGTACTCACACACATGAGAAATATTTTATAAGATATATTCACAAATACTTCCAAGGATATTCAAAGGATAATTGCAAGAACAAAGAAGTAGAAAAAAATGTTAAAGGAATATGTGACATCCATAGAAAAGGTACTTTACAGATCTGATATAATCTACTTAAATAAACCAGAATACTATACAAATCTTAACAAAATGAGGGAACACTTTATGTACTGAAAAAAAGGTTTCTAAGATATAGTCAGAAAATGTTATTTTCAATGTAAAAAAGTGGGTAGGGGAATAAAAAATATGTTTTATTTATACATTAAGGAAATGCAGAAGAATATAAAGGGATTAATTAATACATTGGTTGTGAGGAGAGTTGTAAATTGGGTAGAACAAAACAAAGATGGGAAGGAAATTTTCATTTTTATCTTTCTACATTTTTTCATTGTTGAATTTTATGAATATATCATTTACTGAAAAATCCAATAAAAATCTTAGAATGTTTTTGTTTTAAGCCATTTTGACATTGCCGATAGACAGTTTATAGTATATATGTATTCTGTACATTACATATATACGTGTGTATATATACACAAACACACACACACACACAGAATAACAGAAGTACCCATGTATCCACCACTTACCCTAAGATATAAAAGACTTAAAGCCATTATCAATAATTTTAAATCCTCCCTAAATTTCCTATATAATGCCCTCTTATTCCTGCTTTCAGGTAATTATCCGAAACATGTTGATTATTAACGTTTTTCTCTATAGTTTTACTAGTTATGTGTATAGTTCTAAAAAATTTAGCTTTACAAACAGTTCAGATAAGATTGGATTATTTCTTTTTTGAATGTTCGGTAGAATGTAATAAAACTTATCTGGAACTGGTATTTTCCTGTGGTAAATATTTAAACTCTTAATCCCATATCCTCAATGATTTGAGAACTATTGCAATTTTTAGCTTCTAGTTGTATCAGTTTTGGTTATTGTATCTCTTTTTCTAAGAATTTAACCATTTTCTACAAAGTTTTCAAATTCATTTGTCTACATTTCATAATAATCTTCACTTTTTAAAAATACATATATTTCCTTTCCACTACTCATCATTAAGTTCTTTTATCACTATTGCTATAAGCCTTCTTTACATAGCTTAGTTGAAACTCTATTGTACCTTTGTGTCCTGTTTCACTAATTTCACTATATTTTTATTTGTCTCTCTATGATAAATTTTATAGATTTTGTTTTATTGATGTAAATTACTAATTTGGGTGCCAAACTATGAATTTTAAGTCTTTCTTATTTTCTAATGTTAAAACCTTTGAAATGAATGCATTTTTTTCTTCAGGAAATGCATTTTTCCTTTGTTTTCCAGAATATTTTACTTTTTTGACTCACATTTAATCCTTGATCTACATAGAATTGACGTTTTTAGTAGTGAATGGTGGAGATCAAATATTTCCCTTCTCCATTCAGCATCTAACCTTGGTTTTAGGTAGTCCCAACTTCATTCATTGCTCTGTGTTTTAAATATGCCAGTCTTGTTCAGGGCCCTTCTTTATCTCCTGTACCTTCAGTAACTATTCAGACCAAAACTTTAGGTGAAACAGAATCAGCAAAAATACTCAGGTCAATGGTTGTCATTAATATTTGATATCCTTTCTTGGATTTTATACCTATCTTATTTTATCATCTGATGATTCCTGTTATTTTCTTACCAGTTTGGCATTCTCTTTTTAAAATATAGCATTTTTACTTGGTGTGCAAAGGGAAATATTGTCAGCATATTTACATATCAATGCTACAAGAAGTCTTTTAAATTGATTACCATTATAGGAACATTGAACTCTAACAGAATAAAAGCATTAGAATAATAAGCCTAGTTTAGTTTTTAAGAAAAGTATATTGTAGGAATTTTGCTGCTCCCTTTGCGATGTGTTTTTTAATCACCGATAATTTTGACACTCACCTCAATGCAATATATTCCAATATTGAAAATTTAAAAAAAAAAAGAAAAGAAAATCTTATAGGTGTAGGAAGCTAAATACTTACTGATTTAAAAATAAATGTTTTAGCCCTGGCTGGTGTGGTTTAGGAGATTGAACGCCGGCCTGCAAACCAAAGGGTCACCCGTTCGATTACCAGTCAGGGCACACGCCTGGGTTGTGGGCCAGGTCCCCGTAGAGGGTGTGTGAGAGGTGATCATACATTGATGTTGCCCTCTCTCCCTCCCTTCCCTTCTGAAAATAAAGTCTTTAAAGAAAAATAAAAATGTTTTAGACAACTTTGATGCACATTAACTGTTTCACATTAAACTTTGTTTTGGAATCACGATTACTTAATCATTTATTTTTCCATTGAAGTTAATTTATGTATTGGTCTAAGCAGAAAGCTCTCAGATTTCATCTGCTGCCTATGTACTCTTTTATGATAAGCAGGATTTTCTGAGGTCATGGATACACAGAATGTCAATAAGGAGGCTGTCATTTTTCCTGGATTCCTTCTCTAAATCACAGCATAGCAGAGATGAAATCTTGGTAGGATAAAGGGAGGCAACAGTCAAATTACTCAGGGGGGATTCATTATATATCTATCCTTTTTTAGTGTTCAGAACTTCCAAGTTGTCTCTAACATTTCTCAATAACTCAATAATTTCTTAGCAAAATTATTTTATACCTTTTATAATGGGTGGTCTAGAATGAGAGGTGATCTAAGATTTATGATTTGTGGATCAACACAAAACCTATCACAAGTTACTCACAACCTAAAGTGACTTTTAGATTCCTAAACAGCGCTCTACAATTGTGAGTATTAATAATATAAATAGATTAGAACAACTCATAAGTATTTAAAAATCAAGGGCAAATGAAAATAACCTTGTAAGCCACGATACTCTAGACTAGTGGTTAGCACTGTGGTCAGAATCTTAAGTTAAAGTTGTTTGTGTTAGTTTGCTAAGGCTACCTTAACAAAATGTAAAAGACTTGGGTAGCTTAAACAACAGAAATTTCATTTTCTTATCAGATTCTGGAAAGTAGTAATCCACCTTGACATCTTTATTTTCTTCTGAGGCCTCTCTTGTCTTGACTTGCAGATGGTTGTCTTCCTGCTGTGTTCTCACATGGTCTTTCCTCTGTGCTCCTGTAGTGAGTTTATAGTGTTCAAATATTTTATTTTCTTGTTTATCTTTATCTAGTTGTTCTAGTTATTATTGAAAATGGAATATTAAAGACTCCAACTATTATTGTTGATTTAGCTGTTCTTTCAATTCTTATCAGTTTTTACTTCATGTACTTTGAAACTCTAGTATTATGTACATAAAGGTTTGTAATTGGTATGTCTTTTTGATGGATTTTTATCATTATAAGCTGATCTTAGTGTAAAGGGGAACTATAACAGGAAGTCATGAACTTGGTGCTGCTTATGCTCCAAATTCCTTCATTTTTTATATGTATATATGTAGTAGCCCTCTCTCATGCCTAGGATCCCCATTGAAAAAAGAGAAAACTACTAAAGTTCTCTTGTCCAATATCTTCTGCCTTAAAGAGCATGCATCTTCATGTGCTCTATAAGAAACTCACACCCCATAAATGGACAATGCAGCTCACCAAGGGTAAATAAGAAGCTGGAGAATAAAAACAGTGTCATGAACCTAAACTAGAAGCCAGAGGAGACTACGGTGTTTCAATTTGACATTGGTGTTATTAAGCAACACTGAAAATAATGATAAAGTCTCCAAATACTGATAAATGTTGAAATAATATTGGTCATTATGTTCATTATCAATATTGTCAACACTACAAATGAAATGATTATTGATCAATTATTAAAGTCACTAAAGACCTTGAATTATATTGCTTATCTTATTTATTATTTAATATATAGCTTCTTCTACTTTTTAAATGTTCTTAATAAACATGAAAGAAGAGAGAATGAATTATGTGTCAAGTACTTTTTAACAGAAAGAAGGTATTTTTAATTCATATATCACTTTGATGAAAGTGAAGATTTTGTAAAGATGAGTTCAAAGTAATAAGTGGAAAATGCAGGATTTCAAAACATGGTTATGTAATAATAAAGTTATTTCTACTACAACTTTCTGCTACTTAAAGATGTATTGACACTACCAGAAATTAATTTAATGAGGACATTTTGCTTTCTAAATAATTTTAACTAATAGACATTTTGTAACGTGTTATAATGTGCAGCATATCAGGCATGTCATATATAATATGTATTGAATAATCCAAACAATTAGTTTAATTGTTTAACTGCTATTGAAATTGATCTTGTCTTTTTATAGTAATAAAAACCCTCTTTGTTATGTTTATTTAGTGCAATGTGATTTTCACCATTGACACATTGACAAACGTTTCAATGAAAGGAAATCTAAGACACAGATCTATCTCATTAAGCAATACTATTTGCATACATTGACATTTTTAGTGCAATTAGTAGCTGATGATGTGAAAGTTTTGGTGAGAGCAAATGTTACTATTTCTATGTTAAAGGCAAGGCTAAATGAAAAAGTTGAGTTGAAAATAAGGATGGACATTCTTAAAAGAACTTATATTGGAAACATGTATATTATCTCAAGTTACTTGAAAATGATCATCAAGAAATGGCTTCAAATGTTCTTGATAACTGAGAAAAAATGTAGCATGTGTTACATGTGTTAGAGTTTTAAAGGTTTACTTAGAAACAAAACATTTTCTAAAATAAGAAAAATATGAGAAACCTACATATTCTCTGATGAGTTACTCTTCATGCACAAGTGAGTTTACGTGAGGAATATATAAACTCCACTGAGTGGAGAATAGAGACTCTGGAGAGGTCTCTTGCTCTCACAGGACAGGTTTGTTGACAGAGAAGAGAGGCATAACTTGAGAAGCACTCACATGCTTACTGTCATCCTTATCTCCTTTAATTTTAGGACAACTCTTACAGTGGTTCTATTTGTCTGATTCTGCCATGTTACTCATTCTTTGAAATGACATCACAAAAAATATGTTGAACATATTTCTGGGAACACTAACAGTTGAAGCAGAACTTTATTTGGTTGATTATATTAATCTTATGACATCAACCAATTTCCCAAGAGCAAATAAGAACAGGGTCTTTGAAAAGAAAAAGAAGCAAAAAATAGAAATATGTTAAATAAATTTTGGGTGATTTTTAATTTTTCCTGGATGTTCTTTCTGGAATGAGATGAAGTTATGTAGAAATTATACATACTGAGTCATTTAATTGTGTCTGTAGTCAGATAAATGATATTAGGAGTAGATCAGCTGGGAAACTGCTAAGAGACATGGTTTGTATGAGACATCAAAACATTATTGACATAAATTGAAATATGTAAATTGTTTCTATAAGTGGTGGAGATTGGGAACATTTCTTGTTAGCACAATATCTCATTTATTTATTTATTTATTTATTTGCTATTTACATGATAGCAGAAATTTGGCAGCCAGTTACAGTTGAAATTCTGAAAGTAGATAATTCATAATGCAGTGCTGTTTATGGGAAATTAACATGATTTTTAAACCATTTGCTATATTTCCCAAGTGATTTCTGAGTAGAAAAAAAATGTTGAAAATCCTGAAAAGAAAATAGAAACTATAAAACAGTTATTTATTAATAGGTATTAGAATATAAATCCTGCTTTGCACAAAGTGACTCAGTAAGTGATTCTATTGTTATATAATATTTATAAACAGAAAAAAAGATGTTCACTGATAACAATGTTTATACCAGCAAAATAACTAGAATGATCACAATATTTTTAAATCATTTTTAATGCATAACTGAGCAAGCAAGAAAATAAGGGAAATATTTAAGGTAAGAGTATGAATGTTTCGAAGAACTTTCATTGTATTGGGTGGTGGGACTGTGGAACGAAGGGGTGAGAAGTTGATGGAAGAGGTTGCTACTTTCCTTCCCTTGGGTTTCAAAAGTTTAATGAGGATTTGGGTCCAGGATAGGAATGCAAATTGAAAATAAGATCCTGCATAAAATCAGGTCCCTTCCATCATGAAAAGAGTAGAAATAGCTACTCCATCAGGGAAACCCACACTCATAAGGACATTTACAGGTATTAGTCTGGACCTTAGTGGAAAAATATAAGTTGAGAATTCATAACTAGGTAGACTTGGGGTTCCCAGGTCTAAAACCCACAATCAGAAGTGGCGTTCTATTGTGAAAGAAGTCTTAGGCAGCAGAACACCTGGAGTGCCTGGCAGAACCAAAAGCACAGCCATTCTGGAGGGACATGCCAAATCTACATTTCCCAGGAATCTTGAGTATATGTTTATAATACAAAATTTGAAATCCACAAGGAACAAGTCGATCATGAGCAAGAATCATCAGATATAACAAACAGTAGAAAAAATAGTTTCTTAAAATTTCATGTATCAGAACTCTCATGTAAAGATTATAAAATAAGTAAGCATGCCTACCAATACATTTTTTCAGCATTTTTAATAGATTCACACAATATCTTTGCATTCAATGAATTAAGAACTTAAGTGTAAAAATACAGCTTTAAAATTTTAGAAGAAAATAATAGATGAATATCTTGATGCCAAGATAGAGAAGGATTTCTTAACCACCTCTCTCAAAAATTATTTTAAAAGAGAGAGATACATTTGATTGTATTAAAATTCTCTGTATAGCAAAAGATAAACTCATTTAGTAACCACAAACAACAAGCCGACTTATGATGAACTAGCAAAACCTATTTGCAAAAGTTATTCACCAAATGATTTGAATATAGAATATATAAATAACTCCTGAAAAATGTATAGGAAAAG
This sequence comes from Anoura caudifer, assembly GCA_004027475.1. NCBI lineage: Eukaryota > Metazoa > Chordata > Mammalia > Chiroptera > Phyllostomidae > Anoura > Anoura caudifer. Next base: position 111,028 of record PVKU01001365.1, read on the forward strand.
GCAGATAATGTTATATAAAATTCAGCAAAAGATTTAAAAGGGAAAGAACACTGAATTGTTAATAAACACATAGAACATACTCTCCACGGATCAAAGAGATGTGACTTAAAATAAAATGATGCTAACACCACATACCCATAAATTGAGAAAACTAAAAATATTTTATAATACCAAATTTTGGTGAGGTTGCTGGGGGAGTATAGTAAGTGCTATCACTGCAATATCTCAATTAAGTTGGAGATATGAAATCCCTTCAATTTTAGGTGCATGAATTTGATGGAGTTCAGGACAAGCTATTCCAAAATGTGGCACATTGGTGTATTAACCTGAAGATGTTTGAGAAAACAGCAGAAGAAGGAAGGTCACTCTGAGCTTCCCCTCACCCTTTTCCCCTGAAACTGTCACAACCCTCATGTGAGAGGTGCTCTCCCTATACCCCTTAAACTCAGAGAAGATTCTGAACAAATCGGCCTTGCTAAGGTTTTTGCAGTTTACTAAAATGACCTTGTACTCCTTGAGCTATCATACTTTACCACAAATATCCACTTTATATTAAAACTTGTATAAAATACACAGATTTAACCATTTCCTCCACTCTTCACTTCCTTATGAAGCCTCCTCTGTCACATCAAACTTATACTAAATAAACTTGTGTGCTTTTCTCTTGTTAACCTGTCTTTGTCAGTTTAATTGTCAGACCCATCCAGGGACTCTTGGGGCAGTCAAGAAAAACTTTTTCCTTCTTTATTCTTTCTAGAAAAACTTTTGAACATGTACACAATGTGATCGGGCAAAAAAATCCTGCTTGCAGTGTTTGTAATTACCAGCAAATTGTGAACAATCTAAATGTTCATTGGGAGAAGAATAAATGGTAGCACTGTGATGTATTCTACCTTGGAATGCTATGCAACGGTTAAAATAACTAAATCTGCATGTATAAAAGGAAATTTGGGATAGAAACCTCTAATATGATGTCACTTATGTGAAATTTCACAAAGAAAAAGAACAATGGTCTATTCCTATGAAGCAGAAGTATAAAAACATCATACCTCAGGAAGAACATTCAAAAATTATAATTACCTGTGGGGAAGGAAGGAAAGAAGTATGATCAAGTGTGGATTCATAGGGCTTCAAATGTATCAGGTATATTATATTTATTTTAAAAAGAACTACATATCTTTTAAAACAATTAACTTAAAAGAATTTCTTTTGTTTGATTAAGTTGAGTAAATAAGTATTTATTTTATTATTTTTTGTAGGTTTATAATATTTCACTATAAAAAGAAAAAAGTATTTCATCCTACTCAATAAATACTGGTCTGATTACTAAATAGTTTCAGTAAAAAAGTGGCATTTTCTTAACCTGCCAAAAGGTCCAATATATCTCAGTGTTTTCCAAGCCCTGTATAGTTTGATTTCATTTGGCCCAAACCCCCTACCCTTAGGGTGAACCTCATACTCCTTAGATACTGCCTGTAGAATAAAATTTAGCTATTCCAGTGTTCCTACCAACAGGGTCAGAAAGACTGAACCACATCAAATGATTAGTCTGCAAATGATTAGACTGAATTGTGTTCCCCAAATTTCATATGATGAAGCCTTAACTTCCAATATACCTGTATTTGTAGATAGGACTTTGTCAAAGAATTCCTATGACTAATGAATGAAGTCATAAACTTGGGGCCCTGATCCAGTAGGGCTGTTGCCCTTGTAAGAAGAGGAAAGGGTGTCAGAGAAAAGGCCATGTGAGGACACAGTGAGAAGGAGGCTATTTGCAAGCCAAGGAGAGAAGCCTTATAAGAAACAAACCTATCAAGACCTCGATCTTAGACTTCCAGCCTCCAGAACTACGGGAGAATAAATTTCTGTTGTTTAAGTCATCCAACCTGTGGTATTTTGTTATGGCAGCCCTAACAAATTAATACCAAATTAGCTGGGAAGATATGAGATTGGAAGCTCAGAAAGAGTTGAAAGACCAGATGTAGTAAAGTTATTCATCTATAAAACTGTGAGGCCAAAGGATAGCAAATAGACTCTCCAGCAAAGTCATTGGCGGTGCTGGATTGGTTCTAACAGAGGCATCAAAGTGAGCCATAGCCTTATTCAAACAGCAGGTGGTTGACAGTACAGCTGAAAACCCAAGGGTAAATCCCGTCCTCAGGTAGAAATCGGTTTTGTTGCAGCTATTGTATGAATAGAGGCTTTCTTGGCTTTGAGTTTTGCACTGTATTTGTATTATTTCCAATGCAATATCCTATGAATTCTGGCATTTTAGCAAATACTCTTATAATTCAGTGCCCTACTATCTAATTTCCAGTCCATTCAGATTTTCAGAAATCACAAACAATTGAAAAGACAAATGAATAAACAAAACAAACAAATACTGCGACTAGATTTTAGGTAGGCTTGGTGGTTAATTAATCTTCAATAAGTTAGTGTTTGAGTTAAAGAAATATTTGTATTATCAGTTATTGCCTTTTTTCCAACATGATTAACTTTTTGTCTTTATTCCTTTTTGATGAATAAAGTTTTTTTGGAGCTGAAAGGGAAGATATGATATAAAGGGTGATACTGAAGAGATTTAAGCCAAAAGAATCAGTAAATAAAAAGAAATGAATCATGGTAGTGACAGCTAAAAGAGCATTGGATTATTATGGAAAAAGACTATGAATATAACATCCTTAAATAATATCCACCAGTTTTGAACCATTATCCTGTACCTGGTTCTGCGCTTTGCCTTTTATATATTGTATCTTATTTCATCCTTAAAATCACCCTATCAGGTAGAAACTAACATTAGCCAGAATTCTGAGATGAGGAAACTTCGGTTGGGTGGCATCAATTCATCTGCTCAAGGACACATAGCTGGTGTGTATCAGGGTCCAAATCCAGTTCTGTGTGATTCATAATCCTAGGTCTTTAACCACTGCAACATTTTACATCACAAAGGACAGATGTTTCTTTAGTGCACTATAAATGTCAACATAAGCCTAAATTTCCTGTGCATCATCAGTGGACAGAAGAGAGCGGAGCTGGACACTGACTGTGTTTTGCCTCACATCCTCTCAGGACACTTTGTACTGGGACTCTTGTTTACTTACTGATGACTCAGAACTGCTGAGATCTCCATTACACACCAATTAGAGCAGACCAGCAGGGCCCTCACTAATGCTGAAGTTGGCCCTCAAGGTAGTGTACACCAGTCAGACCTATCCTTGGAGGGCACCATAATCAGATTTGGGAGGTCTGGGAGGAGGCCAGGCTTTCTATTCAAGGAGAGCAGGCTAAGATTCAGATGTGAATAACAGAGAAAGTCTGCTGTAGCAGTGGAGAATAACTATGTAGCCTTGGATTGTCGATTTAGCATAAATGCTGCAATGATTCATCTTTGAGTTGATAAACATGTTTTCCAAAGTGAAAGGCCCACAGACAGGATGTGGCTCCCAGCTTGAAAGGTCTTCATTACTCAAAGGTAGACCTTTTATGGAGAGAAGCTACTCAGCCCACGCCTACACCATGCTGGAAATGAACTGGTGGTGCTAGGGGCACAGTTTTCCCTTTTGGTGAAACACAGCGAAGGGGGAACTCTAGCAGTTTATTTCTTAAAGAATAGTTGGAGGTGAGTCTTTAGCCTTGTTGTTCTTTGAGTTCCTATAATGATCAAGCTCCGGTGTCATACTGAGAACTTGCATTCATAACAGGCATGTAGGAAATGCTCACCGACTCATTGAGATGGTCACCATTGTATTTCTAATACTCTGAGAGAGAAAAAATAGATCACAAACTCAGAATTCAAAAATATGGCTAGCATTTACTCAGGCACATAGCCACCAGGTAGATGTTAATACCACACCTCAGTATTAATCCATCCAGTTTACTTTTCACATTCCCTTTTATGTGTTAGTACAAACCAAATTTACCACCACTACCTCCCCTGGGGTTTCAAGAATTGCTTCATATTCACAGGGGAGGAAGACTCTTGAGCTCCCTAGTAAACAAATTTCTCAAACCTATTTGAAAAGGGAAAAATGGTAATGTGCATTTGAAAAGAGGTCAATTGCATTTGAAAATAATGACAAGCAGAGTCTTTTTCAGAAGAAAGTATAGCATACCTTGAAGAACTCTACAGGAGGCTTTATGTTGGTTCAAGGAAATAAAACAAATATTAAGAATGTTTCATTCATGGAGGTTTTGACTTTTTGAATGTGTGACATGACATTTATTGATTATGCATGAGATAGCTGCTTTTCAGTACCTAACAATGTCAGGCAGATTGAAGGTCAATCGTTAAGTTAATTAAATGCATAATTTAATTGTGAAATATTCAAGTGATACATTAATTAGGCATTTGGCTATAGGTCTAATATTTAGAAGAGAGGTCAAGATAAAAATGTGAATCTGATTGGTATTCATGATTTAAAAGAAATAAGAGGAATTATAAATACAGTTAAAGAGAAAACTACAGATCCAAATAGTATCTATCAGTTGTATTAAAAGCCCATGATACAAAACCTAGATTTAATACCTAATCTAAATGCAATCACAACCTCTCTCAGACATGTTATCTTAATCAACCAGTCTGGAAGTTTCTGGTCAAGTACCAGTAATCTGTTACATGGGGCCCCTCCAACCCCTATAGAAAGAAAAGGTAGTCTTCTTGCCATTCTTATCCCCTTAAATTCCTTCCCCCTTAAAGAAATTAACTTTGGCTAAAAAAGAAACCTTTCTTTTCTTTTGTTATTAGCTCCCATGCCCCACAATTTTGTAATCCTCTCTTCAAGCCCTTCAGTTGGTAGATTGAATGATGCCTGATTCATAAATTGCTTAATAAGGCAAACTACATCTTCAAATTTACTTGGTTGAATTTTGTTTTCTAACAACACTTAAAAAATAAAGGTAATTCAAATATGTAGATGGTTGGATCTGGGCCCTACAAAATTCCAATACCAAAGGTCTGGTAATGGAGAAGGAGCTGGTAAATGTCACTAGAAGGGCTGCCTGAGGAATAAAGGAAAAAACTAGGGGACTATCTAGTTAAATAAAAAAAGAAAAAGGGATTGTTTTAATTGCAGAAAGTTGGTCAATTTGTTGAATTTGGCCTAAAAGTCAAGTTTTCCTGTGATTTAGCCATTTGGGTGACATTTGTTTCCTTTATAAGACCACTTTTTTTAATAGTAGTAGAGCTGGAAGCCAGATTGGAGTAAACTAGAGTGAGGTCAAAGGGAAGAGCTCAAAAATGAAAAAAAAAATGTAGAAAGCTCTCTTAAAAGAAAGTTTACAGTTAGATTTATGTAGAGATGTGATTTTCTCATTTGAGAGTGGTAATAAAGGAAAAGGCAGGGAATTCACTGCATTTGTAAGACGGTAACAAAGGCATATAGAACTGAAGCTGTGTCGGGAAAGACATTAGGACACAAAGAGGTCAATTGATGTGTAGTATAAATGGTATGGTTAATGGGTTGGTGATCTCAATGAGTTATATGCAGGGGATAGAAAAAGGTTCTTGGCAAGTGACTGGAAAAATGAGACATTGTAATAAAATTGATTCTTTTCTGATAACTACCAAATGGAAAGAAGTTATTGCCAAGATTGAAATGATTTGGTCTATATGAAATTAAAGACACAAGACCAATTTCTCAGCTATTACAAGTCTGAACTCAATAAATATTTATTGAATAAAATATAGTTTTTTAACAATAGTTGAATTATTTTTATTTAATTGTAAATTCCTTTTTTAAAAACATTATTTTATCCAAATTATGGGGAAATAACAATACTAAATATGAACAACAATCAATTTAGGTAACTAGCATTTTCATTCTAGTTCCTGCTTCTGTAAAATCACAGGATTACTGTAGGGATACATTCTTTTGATCTTTGTGGTCCTTACAAATGGTTGTGTGATTGTTTTCTCTGTGGGTTATTGAGATAAATAAAATAGATGTGCATGGAGAGCTCAACTCATATTTCTTCTCTGACAAGGTTTCATTTCAATCCAGCGAGTATATATTGGGTATCTAATATTTGATGGGCTCCATTTATTTGCCAGGATAAGAATGTGAATAAGAGGAGTTTTTGTCCTTGAGAGCCTTACAACCCAGTAAAAGATGAAGATGTACGAGCACAAATTAGTGTCATGCAGCCTGAAAAGTGGTAGAGTTAGGAGGTAAAATGGGAGGACTAATGAGAAAGCAATTTTTTTTCTGCACAAGATTAGAGTGTTAAGAGTAAAAACAGAACTATAGAAAGTTGCAGATATGGACTCATGTTTGTGTTAGTTCTTAAAATTGGACAAAATCATTTTCCAGGTAGACTAATTGGGAAAGATATTCTAGGCCTACAGAAAAGCAAGGGCAAAGTCATGAACAGGACTGTGAGTAATATATTTTAGCAATGGTGACTCACCAAGAACTGCCAAAGGTGAGGTTTTGTGGGGACAGTGTGGAGGCAAGCCTACAAAGGCAAATTGTGACCAAGTTGTGGGGTAAGTGAGGCAGGTAGTGGGTGGTGGTGGGGAGGTGAGAAGTAGCAGTGTTGACCTTCGTGTATGGAAGGTAGAAAGCAAACAGAGGCCTTTAAACAAGAAATAGGATCTGAGTTCGTATGGCTTATTCTTGCTTTCATTAAATTCTTTTGCATTTCCTTCTTAGAGGAAACCTGCTTTTAATAAGGCGGTATTTTGATCAGAAGAGTATTCATCTGGCAGCACTGTCAAAGTAGAAGACTAAACATAGAAGAATGGAAACTCAGGAGAGTAATTTATATAACCAGGAATTAAAATGAATGTTGAAAAGTCATTGTTTCATCCTCTGGCCTTTTGGGGCTATGACTAATCCAGGCACAAAGAGTCAGAGTTGGCACTTATTTTAGCCTCAATGATAACATCGAGATTCTTTCAGAGCACACAGTGCCCCTCATCATTTGGGTTCTGCTTATCAGACGAGTTGATCCTTTGGCTCTTCTGGATGTGGACTCTTCACTTTAGTTTTTCATAATGAATTACAAAACCTGAGATTCACCATTCTCTTTTACTTCTATGTCTTTTCATATTTTGATTGCTACTTAAAGTAGTCTTTTTTTCTAATGAATTTTTTTGTTTGTTTACTGGATGATTCCCATTTATTCTTCAATAACCAGCTCAGATATAATGCACTCCAGGAAGCCTGTGCATTTTAAATCTGGGTTAGGCCTCCCCTTTTGTGTCCCAATGCCATTCCATGAACATCTGGATATTACCACTTTTTCCGTTGTGCTACACGCGCTTAAGTTTTTCACCACATGAAACTGAAAACTTTTGGTAAGTGGCACTGTGTCCTACCTCTATATTCTTTATGTCATATACTTAGAAGATCTGCAAACATTTGCTAAATCTACTGAAATAAAATGGAATTGAACAAATGAAAATATTAAATGAACTTGATGCTTGCATAAAGAAAACTAAGATAAAGGACTCTTCCATAGCTAAGGCCTTGGTGATTCTAAGACAATAATTATGGGTGGGGCATAAAGAAGCAGGTTTCCCAGGCAGTTTCAGATGCAAACATACTGAATGCACATATTTAAGACATAAACATTTGTACCTATAGTCTTATCATTCAAAAATTATTATATCCCTTTTGGAATATAATCTATTTTTTCTCAAAATTCAGAGACATAAAGAATGGATAGCTTTCCCTGAGCTAGTGCTTTATATATGAATCAACTACTGTATATTTCAGACCATTGGACATACCTAGGTTTTAGATGAAGAAAATAGGAAAAAAATTTTGAAGCAAAAAATGTGGTAAAATATTTAATAACATAAATAACATAATATTTCACCAATGTAAATGTAAACAGAACTCAACAGCAGCATTAATAACCATTATTCCTCCCAAATTGCAGGGTGTCATGAGTCTTATAGTCTGAAAAATACAGTAATATTAGTCCAGCTATAATGATCTATTCAGAACTTGGGATTTCTGGCCATAAATCCACCCTCTGCAAGCTCCTAAAAGCTTGAAACCATGCTTTATGTATTTTTCCTATTACCTAACACATGTTTAGGCTATAGCATATACCAAATAACCTATTGTGAAATAGAGTATAAGGATAGTTCAAATACTACTTCCTGGTTCTCAGCAATATGACAATTTAGATCAATATATACCTTTCTTTCTAATATGTTATTTCAAGTTTATCTAGATAATGTGTGTCAAAAGTTGATTGTTTTTCTCTTCTATTAATTAGTATGGGGATATTGGGAACTTGGATCTCAGTCTAAAAACAATTAGTGATATTTTATGAAATAAATGTAAGCTTAGTCATTTATGGGACTGCATAACTTAATGTCCCTTTAGAAAAAAATACTTGAATTATATATTTACTATATTTCAAGTGTTCTAATATTACAGATATTTTTACTCTGCATCCTAGATCATGGAATAAAATTATAATTCAGTGGTTATTTATAAACTAATTTATAAGTCAATGTAAGATATTAGTTTTAAGTTTAATTATTTTTGATAATAAGTAAGATTTTGTTTTCTTGAAACTCTAGGAGATAATATTGAGCTGGCCAAAAAGTTTTTTTTTCCCATAAAATAGTTCTAGTAGTGCTTTGACACAATTTTATTAGATATGACAGCTGTCATGTCAGCATGCATTTAAAAAGACTTCTCAAAACTAGTGAATTTTTTGTGTAACCATTTTAATATTGAAGATGGAAGAAAATAAGTGACATTTTCAGCATATTATGCTTTATTATTTCAAGAAAGGTAAAAACACAGTTGAAATACACACGGAAAAAGATTTGTGCAGTGTATAGAGAAGTTTCTCTAACTGTTCAAACGTGTCTACAGTGGTTTTAGAAGCGTGCTGGAGATTTTTCACTGTATGATGCTCCATGGTCAGGTAGACAAGTTGAAGTTGATAGTGATCAAATCAAGGCCTTAATTTACAGTAATCAATGTTATACCATGAAGGAGATAGATAACATACCCAAAATATCCAAATCAAAAAATTAATGATAAAAATGAAAAATGTGTCTTTTATGGAGAAAAACATATGGACTTTTGGGCCAACCCAATAATTTCTTTGAGGAATTATTCATTGAATTACTTTCCCTTATTAATTAATGTTGACTTTTACCATTGTTTTGATGCTCTATTAAATTTGAGGTAGGTGTTATTATTTAATTAAATAATCCAGAGAACTAAGTAATATCTCATCATAAACCATAAGCACCAAGTTCCTCAAAGATTTTCTCAGGATATATATGTCAAGTCACTTGATGCCAGGCTTTGTTGCCTTTCAACAAAGATTTATTTGGGCATAAGCTATGTTCTAATTCAAGGTAATAAGGACAGAGTACCTGCTCCCACAAGCTTACATTTTACTGTGAGAAGACTATGAGCAAGTAAATAGAATGATTTCAGAGAGGGTTAAGTGCTATGAGAAAATAAAACAAGGGAGGCAAGGGCAGAGAGTGACTTTGTGAAGGGAAAGGCCACTTTTGTTGGGAAGGTTAGGGAAGGACTTGTCCAAAGAGGTGACAACTGGGTGAAAACCTGGGGGGCGGGGGGGGAAGATGACTGGGAAGACTATGACTCAATGAGAGGGATGGGAAGTAGTACATGACAAAATCAGAGAAAGTTAGTATTTAGATTTTAGGTTGGTTAAAATTGGATGCCATTGAAAGGTTTTAAAAATATGAGGATGTTTTCTTTAGCCATGCAGAAGTTTTTTATTTTGATCAAGTCCCATTTGTTTATTCTTTCCTTCATGTCCTTTGCTGTAGAGTACATATCACTGAAAATATTGCTGTAGGGAATATCTGAGGTTTTCCTGCCTACGTGTTCCTCTAGGACTTTCATGGTGTTGTGACTTATATTTAAGTCTTTTATCTATTTTGAGTTTGTTTTTGTTTATAGTGTAAGTCGGTAGTCAAATTTCATTTTTTTGCATGTAGCTGTCCAGATCTCCCAACACCACTTGAAAAAACTATTTGAAAAATAGTTTGACCACAGAAATTTGGTTTTATTTTTGGGCTCTTCATCAAAATAAAAAGCTTCTGTGTGGCTAGAAGAAAACATGAGCAAAATGAAAAGGAAACCAACCATATGGGAAAATATATTCGCAAATGATACTTCAGAAAAGAGTTTGACCTCTAAAATACATAAAGAACTCACATGACTCCACTCCAGGAAGACAAACAACCCAATTAAGAAATGGGCAAAGAACCTGAACAGACATTTCTCCAAAAAGGACATACAGAGGGCCCAGAGACATGAAAGGATGCTTAGCATCACTGGCCATCAGAGAGATGCAAATTAAAACCACAGTGAGTTACCAGTTCACACCGGTCAGAATGGCCATCATAAACAAATCAACAAACAAGTGCTGGAGAGGTTGTGGAGAAAAGGGAACCCTGGTACACTGTGGGAATGCAGACTGGTGCAACCACTGTGGAAAATAGTATGGAATTTCCTCAGAAAACTAAAAATGAAACTGCCTTTTGACCTGGCAATTCCACTGCTGGATTATACCCTAAGAATCCTGGATCACCAATGTGAAAGAACCTCTGCACCCCTACATTCACAGCAACACAATTTACAACAGCCAAGTGTTGGAAGAAACATAACTGCCCATCAATAAATGAATGGATAAAAAAACTGTGGTACATTTATATAATGGACTGGTATGCAGCAGAAAGAAAGAAGGAGCTACTATCCTTTGGGACAACATGGGTGGATCAGGAGAGCATTATGCTAAGTGAAATAAGCCAGGTAGTGAAAGAAAAATACCATATGATCTCACCTATAAGTGGAGCCTAATCAACAAAACAAACAAGTGAGCAAAATAGAACCAGAGACATGGAAATAAAGAACAAACTAACAGTAACCAGAGGGAGGGTGAAAGGGGGGTAATGGTGGAAAAAAGGGGAAAGCTAGTCAAAGAACATGTATAAAAAAACTCACAGACAAAGCCAAAGGGGGTTAGGATTGGGGGTGGGAGGTGGGGCTGGGTGGGATGGGAGGCAGTGGTGGAGGGAAAATGCAGACTACTGTACTTGAACAACAATAAAGAAACATATATTAAATATAAAAATATAAGGAGATTGAATGGTGGGCATTTGAATAGAATTAAATAGATACATTAGAGACCACTGAAGAGGTTTGGTGAGAGATAATTATAGCTTACACTAGTGAGTTGCATTAGAGATGATGAGAAATAGTCAGTTGAACTTGAGATATGTTTTGGATTTATAGTCATCAGGACTTTTACTCTCCAATTGGGAATGGGGTGAAAATTGTCATAGATGGGACTAGGTTAGGACCAGAGCAGATGGCAGTGCCATCCATAAAGATGGGAAAGAATGGAAGAAAATCACTTTGGAAGTGATACAGATCAATAATTCTCTTTTGACATGTTGAATTTATGATGGTCATTGGACATCTAAGCAGAAACCGGCAGGTAGTTAGAAGTGAGCTCACCATAGGAGCAAGGGCATAAAGATAAAAATTTGGAAATGATAGGGTATATATTTTTTAAAATAATGGTACTTAGAAAAAGTCATCTAGAAAGGGAAAGTACATAAAAAAGAGGAGAGGGGAGGATATCTCTCTCTCCAGTTAAGACAGAAGCTGCTGTGAAAGAATTCTTCTATTTGAGGCTGAGGTAAGACAGTAGGTTTATAAATGGGTGTCTCAGCTGAAGAGGAACACATTGAAGAGGAAAGGATATGGGAAGAGTGTTTCAGGCATGACATTCTCGACAAATATGAGTGTGTTTTGTCATTGTCCTGAGCATTTGGGGAAGGCTCCATTTGTTTTTCTAATTGGTTCCTTCCAATTGGTAATCTTAATTGCCAAGTTCACATGACTCTTTGAAGGCAACAAACTTTAGGTGGCTCATCTATCAGATCTGAATATGTAGAAGTTTTGAGGCACCAAGCGCTCATGTTATGATGTGTATCTCCAGCCTTGCCACCCAACATCCTGACTATACCATGTCCATGAATCCCAGGGCTTGCAGTTTCACTTCCTGGAATTTCAATTTTTTCTTTTTACACATATATCTTATTATATGAATTTCTCCTTAAAATCAACACTGAGTTCATCCTTTCATTCTTTTGATAGATTGAATGCAACACCCAATCAGATCTCAATGCAGACCACTTCATTGCTTCAGTATGCTCTTTTATTAACAAGTGGTGTTAACTTTTGGGATGCAGGAAAAGATTAGTGCTTCATAGACAACACCAGATTCTTGGCTACTCCCATCTTTTGTTGCTGAGGTAATGATAGTTCGCTTTTGTCATCATGGTTTAGATGTTAAATAGTTGAATGGTGGGGAAGTTATACAATGGAGTGCATGACAATAAGTCAGCAACACATGACAACATTTACAGGTGCTTGGAGAAGTCTGGTCTGTTTGATTAAGGGAATATAAATGGAAAAGCACATTTTACAGGTCCTTGGACATGAGAGCAGGGAGCTGGGAAAGATGTTTTGTCACAAGAAGACTGGGAGCAGGATGATACTGTGTGGTAGAGCCCCTTCTCTGCTTCCCATAGAAAAAGGGTGGAAAAAGAATGACTCCTATTTCCAATAATATTTTAAAAGGAAATTAAACCCAATTTGCTCATAATTGCTTTATTCTACAAGTGCTAACAGGAAGGAAAATTTCTATTGTTATGGTAGATGAATTAAGTTCTGAAATTTTGTATTTGTACCTTTTTCGGAAGTAGTTATAAACATTATTTATAAGCAGACAATTATAGATAACTTATAATTCATTATTAAAGGATGATAAAATGAAAGTGTAAAATGAAAAACCTATGTCCTTTTTTGAAATAATGAATGCTTAGTTTAAATAATCAGATAAACCTAAATTAGCAAATAAATGAAACCACAAGAAGCAGCCCTGCAGAAATTTTTATTCTAGCATTCTAGCATTAAATATTCAGTGTAACTGTTCTATTTTATGTCGAAGCTTCCATAGGGTCTACAATGAAAGCAATTTTATTTTGTTGTACATTAGAAGGAGATGATAATGTGCTTAAGGGAATTTGATTGAATTAGTATAACATTTCTGAACTTTAGTAAAGAATGCATCAAATGAATTCAAATGTAGGATTGAAATAAGTTATACATTGTGTGTATTCCAAATGTTCAGAAGTGTAAAAAATTTTACTTTGTGATTACAAGCAAGTACATTTTAGGATATTACATTCTGAATTGTTTATACTGTAGAACATCATTTCAATAAACTACTCATAGGGGAGAAATACAGTCAAATGAAGCTAAACCATATAATAAAATTAACAATATGCATTTGGTAAATGACTTCCTTCTAAATGTACTAATATCATCAAGGATACTCTTCCTTATCTGCAGAAGCAGTTAAAACCGAGAACGGCATATTATTCCACAGTTGTCTAATTTGTGTTATTACAAAACTTGTGAAATTATTTTACAAGTCACCTGACAAGAAGTCATCTTTATAGTCATTAAAATTGTTATGTTGCTATTTGGTATACTGTTTTAAATGAAATTTTAAGTGTAGCAGTAAGCAAAATAGTAATAATAATAATAATAATCTAGTTGAAAAATAGAGCCAAATAAATTTCTGCTTTTTCTTTTTCTCTGCACCATGACAATTAAATTTTCCCCTTGGGGAGTACTGCACTGGAAATAGGCCATGAAGAATATTACTGAGTACGTAAAATAGAGCAGATTTGAAATTAAAAGATGCCGACTTTAACTCAAGTAGATCTTATTTTACATGGTAAGTGGGATTTCAAAATGATATACTCATGTGAACCAAGTAGGGAATGATTTATGCATACGATGTAAGTTGTGGTTGAACATTCGTAAGTGAATGATATTGCCTGGGAAACAGTCTTATTCATCCTAGCTCTCAGCGAGATGTCCAAATTTATGCCATAGTCAATGTAAGAAGGTACTACTACAGTGGCCCTGCTTCACTCATAGTGGGGCTTAGGAAATATATTTTGCTGCTCTAAACATGCATTGAGTATTTGAAAATCAAACTTAGGTGGCAAGGCTCTGAGGTTATTTCTGTGGGTTGGCCTATCCAATTCTCACTTCTGCTTCAGCGGCTTAAAGATCTGCACTTGCAAATTCCCCAGTATCTTTGGACCACCCACACTCTTAATGTTGTCTACGTATGCTGTAGTTCTTGGCATCTGTTGCTCAACTCAAAAACTTCACTCCAACAGTTCTTCTTCATGTATTTTCATGTTTTCATTTTTGCTGGATCATTCACATAAGAAAATGTTATGCTATCATTTTCACCATCTTTATAATAAAAAAAGCAAAAAATCTCCCTTGATCTCACCTTTCCTTCCATTTACTGTCCAATTCTTTGACCTCTATAGTGAACTAGAAATATCCTTTAAAGTATTTGCTTTTGTGGGCTGAACTTCTTTATCTTCATTATCCCTGAAATCATTCCAGTTTTTTCATCTCCAGCTTTTTACCCAAACTGCTCTTATCAAGGTAATCAATAACTTTGATAGTAATAAACCCAAATTCCAGTCTTCATCTTTATAGACTTTTCAGTAACATTTGAAAGTAGTTGCCCTCTCTGTTTTTAAACATCATCTTGTCTTCTCTTCTGGAACACAGGTCTTGTATACTTTCAATGGATCCGTTTTACTTTACCTGGATCCAGTTCATCTTCCCCACAGCTCAACGTGGCATGCTGCAAGTTCAGTTCTCAGTTATCTTCTTTACTGCAACTGCATTTACTCTCCTCTCATCTCTGGATCTTACTGTCATTTATACGCTGATGACTCTTACATTATATCTTCAGCCCTGTCTTTTCCCTAAACCATATATTTGTATCTCTAAACTCCAACTTGATATCTCCTTTAAAATATGCAATAACTATCCCAAATTAACATATCTTAAAACAAGCTTTTTTAAAAAAAAACATATCAAAGAAAGGAAGGGTCATCAAGGAACATGTATAAGGAATTCATGGACAAAGATGAAGTTTTTAATAATTCCCTTTTCAATCCATTCGTTCTTTATTCTGAAGCAGTGGTTTGCAACTGAAGATAATTTTGTCCCAAAGGGGACATTTAGTGATGTCTAAAGATATTTTTGCATGTCACCATTAGGTGATATATGCTCCTGACATCTAGAATCCTCAGGATAGTCTTCCACAACTGAGTTATGTGGCTTAAGGTATTAAGTTATGTGGCTCTATCTTTCTCTTCCCTTCGTCCTACTATCCAGCCTCTCAGCACACCTTCTCAACTCTGCTTTAAAGACATATCTGACACTTTTCATTAGTCTCACTGTTACTTCTCCAGTCCGTTCCACCAGCACTGCTCACCCAGAATAACTGCCCTGTGTCAGTGCATATCTCTTTTTCTACTAGTTCAGATGAAAAGCGTACACATAGCCATGGTGGTCCAAAGTTAGATGCCTCCACAGGCTGCATGTCTACCTCAGAATAAAATCCAAAGCTTTTACTTTTAT
This sequence comes from Anoura caudifer, assembly GCA_004027475.1. Lineage (NCBI taxonomy): Eukaryota > Metazoa > Chordata > Mammalia > Chiroptera > Phyllostomidae > Anoura > Anoura caudifer. Next base: position 126,522 of record PVKU01001365.1, read on the forward strand.
TAATAGCCTATTTTATATTTGTTTCTTATTTATCTGTCTTACTCTGTTAAAACATAAACTCTAAAGCAGCAGTGACTCTATTTTGTTTATAGTATTCCAGCGCTTAGAAAGAATATACACAATACAAATTTATAAATTGAATAAACGACCACAGGGTTAGTCTTTCCTGGCGACCCAACCAGCCAGTAAGGATCTTTCAAATACCACATGTGGACAATATTAACTGCAGATCAGGTCACAAGGTTAGGTCAGAATATGCTTTTTAAATGCCTTTTCTTAGCCAAATAGAATGTTGATCGTCTTATATGTTAGCCCTCCATTTTCACATAATGAGTGACTTATGAAATCAAATTCTGAAGACACTAGTATGGGTTATTTTCATTCTTGTCATTCCTATTTCCCTTTACACCATTTTAAATTAGGACCACACTCTAGTCTGTCGGAACTGGTGCAAGATCCTCCGGACCAATCGTGAGCTTCTCTCTCCTCTCAAGTTCACTCTTCCCTGCGTAAAAATTATTTGAAGGTTATCTCTTTTTTTCCTAAAGCAAGGATATTTTTTTCTCTTTTTGATGTTGACATTATTGGCAACATGAGTTCAAATGACTTTTCCAGTTTTTTTAAATTACTCTTTCATACAGATTATAAATTTTAGCCACTGAGCAAGTCCACATTAGCTTTTAAGTGCATATTTCTCAGACTCCATGCCTTCACCCGTCCTGCTCTGTCTGGGTAGAGTGATGGAATTGGTGCCTCACTCACCACAATATCCCACCCTCTGATATTCTACTCAGACCTCAAGGTTCATCTCAAATTCCCTTTTATTCCTTATAAAACCCTTCTTTCCCCATTCCTTCCCTTGAAGGCCATGGTTGTATTAGTATCTTCTTTATTTTCTTATTTTTCATTACCAGATATGAAAATTATTTATATATTCATCTTATTTCCTCTTAGATTTGACTTTTCTCTTGCACTTTAGAAAGGCGATTGATTGTTTTCATTTTTGTGACTTTTCTGAAACACTAATATATACTTGAACTTCATATAATCATATATATTGTGTGTGTTTTTTATAACATTGCAAATTCTATATAAGTCTACATCTGTGTCAGGTCGTTTTGTGTTATATAAAATATATTTTCAATGCTGTATTTTCTAGATCTATAATAAAAGCTTAATAAGTAATTGTTGAACAAAATTCCTTTTGAAAGCTTTGCAATTTATGATTTAAATAATGCACCATTATAAAACACACGTTTATATTTATGCTGAAGTGAATTTGAATTTCATACCTGAAAAGAAACATACCAAATCCATGGGCTTATAGTCTTTATTTCTGAAAATAACTGATTTGCTTTGTTATTTTGATGGTACTAATTTTCCTTTTAACAGAACTAAACAAAACTCTTTCCTGGACTCAAAAGTTATTATCCTGATGAACTGGATAGATTTCATTTTGCCACATCTCCCATTTCCTCTTCCAACTGGGATAACTTCTCTGTGTTTTTAAGAGCAGTTTAGCATGTTTCCTGCAAGAAGCCTACCCTGAACTTCCCGATGCAATTCTGATAGAAGACTTTAACTACCTGCATTAAAGTAATCCTAAAATGTTTTCTTATTCTTTTTTGAATCAAATTATCTCTGAAATTCTTATGTAGCAACCAAGGCTAACATTTACAAAACCAGCCACTGATTATATTTATTGCATTACATTAAAAAATTAAAACTGTGATCTAAGCTATGACAAAGTGTGGATTTTCGGTTCAAAAATGGACATCCTCATATTAGTCTCAGACTCATCTTTACCTGAGGGAGCTGGCCCTATACACATACTCTTACTCCTATGTTATCTATCTTTTTTTCTTGCTGAATATTCCCCTAAAAATACAAATGTGTCTAATCTTTTCTAGTCTAGGTATCCAGATATGTGATCAATCATTATTGTAGATATTTGTTGTGAATGTACCCTGTAGATGACAGTAACATTTAAATCAGTAAACTGTGAATGCGACAAATTACCCCACCCCATAGTGTGGGTGGGCCTCATCTAGTCATTTGATTTTAATAGAAAAATAACTGACATCCTAAGGACAAAAGGGAATTCTGCCTGAAGGCTGCCTTTTGACTCAACTGCAACCTTTCTCTGGGTCTCCAGCCTGCCAGATTACCCTGAAGACTTTGAACTTGCTAGCCTACATAACTATGTGAGCCAGTTCCTTAAAAGCAGTCTCTCTTTCTCTCCCCACATATGTGTTTGTGCATACGCATGTGTGTGCACATGCACATACCCTATTGCTTCTGTTTCCCTGGAGCACTCTGACTAATACAGTCCCTACCTTGCTCCACTATGGCCATCAGTTCCATCTACTCTGCCTAATCTTTTTGGATTACTTTAAACTTCTCCTGCCCTTTATGTATTTCCTGACTCTGTTATCCTTTGACTTTATTGTTTTCTGTCAGGTCTCATGACTTCTATTGCCAATACACATGGACTATCTTAGATCTCTTTCCTCAAACATACGTAATCTATTTACATCTTAGGTGTCAAATCTTGAGCTTTTTATCCTCTGACTCTTTTTGTCCTTTCTAGTCTAAGAAATGTTCTCACCATCATTTCCAAAATTGAAATGGAAAACTTGTTAGACACCTATAACTCTTTATCAATTTCCATCTCTAAACAGGTATAAAAATTCACTCAATTTTATTAGTTTGTGTATGTGTTGGTAGAATTCTAGATTTGTCGATATTTTCTGTTCTCATTCTAAAGTTACCATGCCGTTATTTTCTGGTTCACGTTATTTCTGTTCAGAGGGTAAACATAATTCATGTTATTTATCCTTTAGAATATTTGAAAATTCTCAGGATATTTTGAAGATATTTTCTTTGCTTTTGCTCTTAAGCAGTTTTACTCTGATTCTTTTAAGTATAGTTTTTTTTTTTAAATACTGTCCATTTTGAAAAATGTTAGGTCATGACCCCTTTAAGTGATTCATCTGCTCCATTCTCTCTGTCTCCAACACATTTACATGTATCATTGACAGTTTCATGAAATCCCCTATACCTCAGGCTCTTTTGTATATATTTTAATTGTTTCCTCTTCATGCTTCAGGTTGAATATTTTACATTTTCCTGTTTTCCAATTTATTATTTTATGACTAACAATCTATTAAACTTATCATGGACTTCTTAATTTTATGCAATATTTTTGTTTTAGAATTTTATCACCATCTTTTTTATAGATTCCAGGTTTCTGATGAAATTTTCCATTTTATCCTATCGCTACTTGAATATAGTCTGATAACTCTGTATTTATCACTCATGGTTTTTGTTCTGTTGTCCAGTCTTTCCCCTGTTTTCCTTGATTTGGTTTTCTTGATAAATTTTATTGATTGTTAGTGATCGTATTTAAAAAAATTAGAGTCTATGAATGATATACAGATGATTTTTAAAAAATCTGGAAGATAATGAGGGTAGATCCCATTAAACTAATCTTGAATTAAAATGATTAAATTCTAGGCTTTTTATTTTGTGTAGATTGATCTGTTACTAGTTTGCTCTTGTTCCTACAATGCATTGTTTTAGAGGACACTCTGATAGTCGAAGTTTTAGAATCCTCCCCCAAGGAAAAACTCTTGTAATAAATTTTTTAAAAATCTTGGAAGAGTAATAGAGAAGATAGTTTCTAGAATAAGAGAGATTGGCTGCAATGACTACGAACTCCTTCTCTGAAGAAGACAATAGCTACAGTGAAGAGTAGTGTTAGCTAGAGAATCAGGTACAGCTAATAAATTCAAAGATGTTTGTTTATTTTCTCTAGAGGGTAAGAAGAGTTATGTAGTCTCATGAGAAGAAGGCGAAAGACTCAGAGGAGAGGCTTTGATGAAAAATTTAAGTGTAAGTTGTAGATGAAGGTGATAAGCTTTATATTTAAAATTGGACCACTGAGGGGAAAATGGGGACATCTATAATAGTGTAAGCAATAAAAATAAAGTTAAAAATAAATAAATTTGGACTGCCAATATATCTCCCCAAAACATCAAGAAGGAAAGAAACCCTCTTGAGAGGTTTCTCTTTCTTGGACTCCATAACATTCCTAGAGAAAACAAATATCCTACATTGCATTATTTCAGAAGCAAAACAGGCTTATCTGTGGGCTTTGTAGAGCAAGTGTCAGCTTGTTTACAGGGTGTTTCTTCTTTAGAGATGGGCCTGTTACTCTGTTTTCTTTCATAAAAACGTGGATACGTGTGTGTGTGTGTGTGTTCTACCTGCTCAGGGTAAAAAGTAAGCCAAATATATGAAAAATGATAATATTAGACTTGGCTTTATTAGTTCAGAGATACTAAGAAAACTTCGCTGCTCAAAAATATATATGTAAGCACTCATGATAATGCTAACTTGCACTTCTATAAATGTTTTTCTTTGGAAGTTGAATTCTTTTGGTCAGCAAGAATCTATATAATACTCCCGGGAAATGTTACTACTGAATAGTTGGCATTTTAAGGGGGACTATCTTGCTTTCTCAATTAGTGACAATCAAGAGAGCTTGCTCTGCTGGGACTAGAAAGAAATATGCCTCAGGGAGGGAGTGGAATTATGAGGAAGGAGGGGAAACGTGGCAAAGTTAACTTGATGTATTTCCCAATTGTGCTTAGGGCTGGCTCTGAAAAATAGTCTGTCATTGACATACTGTAATTCTTCAATGTTAAACTACAGTTTTAGAGAAAAGCCAGTCATACATCTAAGAAGGCACCACTCCTATGCTTACATGGGGGAGATGAGGGGCAGGTCCTGTCCTTCCTTTGGTGATGGGTTATCGCCCGTATCCTCCAACCCCTTGATGCCCACATTCCTCTCCCTTCTCACAAAAAAGTGACTCTCTGGTAAAGGATTGTTCTGCTAATAATTTCTGTACATTCTGTGTAAAAAGGGGGTTATAAATATTAAATGTCCAATATAGCCAACACTATCCTTGAATTTAATAAATGTAATGTGTACTGTAATCTATTTGGTATCTATGATTTGACTCAATTTCTTTGCAGTCTCACCCTAATAGTTAAGGACTAAGTGATTTTTATAAAATTATTGTGATAAGCCTTTCATAATAATAGATAACTAGAGAGAATTATAGACATACAATATGTAAAATAAGAAATGTTTTCCCATGAAACCATAGAATATGTCATTTTACCCTTCAGAAACATTATGCCACAATACATTTAAAACATTTTGAATTTTTTCATACCTCAAACTTTTAGAAGATTACCTTCTCTTTAAAATATATGTTGCTATTGATTACTATTTATAGATTATAAGCTCAAAATCAATTAGTACTTAAAGCTGTGCATACAAGCAATCAGGAGTTCCAGGTGCACCCACAACCAACTTTATTCTATCCTTTTCTTTAGCATAATGAACTAGACACTGTGCCAAAAACTTTAAGTACTTTACTGACATATTATTTAATCCATCATTAAATTCTTTATGTGTGATAATTACATATCTTCTATTTTAAGCATGAGAAAAATGAGCCCCCCAAAATTGAAGTAAATTGCCCAAGGCCACACAGATAATCAAAAGCAGAGCTACATATTAATCAAAATTAGTCTGACTTCAAATCTTATGTCCTTTATAATCTTTTACAGTGTATTACTTAAATAATTATCAAATAATTCCTTCATTTTTTGTATTTGCAAGTGGTCTAATTTTCATCATACAGAGAATAATTTAAAAATAATATAAAAATCTCTCACACCATGGAGAGATAAAAATGAATTATTCAAATATATTTTCTTACCCAGATTTTTTATTGTGGTTGTTTGGCAGAATGAGTTAACAGTCCTGTTTGTTCACTTAGGAAAGTAAAAGTGGGCGGAGTAGAGAGTAACTGTATAAAGTAATATTTTCACCGGCAAGGTGGTCTGGTTTTCTTTTCTTCACTACATTTAATGATTTATACTTAATTTACTGAGGAAAGTAATTTCATGAATTTAGTGCTCCATCATCAATGGTCAACATTTTTCTCATGGTGCTAATTTTCCATTCATGAGCAAGTGCTCGACTTGATCTGCTGTACAAACTGAAGCATAAACTCTCAGATTAATTAAAATATCCGAAATCTTAGCAGAAGGTAATAACACTAGTCATCTATTGAAATGATCCATAGTTTTTTATTAAATCCAGTTATATTACCTAAAATAGGTACTAGTCATCAGGAATCATAGTATACATATTTTCTACTCACCAAGCAAAATCTTATGACTCATAGATTGCTTTTTGCTGCTAAGAATTCTCTTTCTAAGTTAATTGATTTTTTCAATGTGGATTTTAAAGTAGTGACACTAATTTTCATATGTTCTTACATACTAAAAACTATTTTACTCAATTTAAAAAATATTTCTACATTACGTTAAAACTTTGAGAAGCATATACAACAATTATAAGCCTATCTGCGATTGCGTATTATAGCACAAAACACAGGTGAATTTTCTGATTTAATGTTTCCTCTCAGGTGGAACCACTACCTTGTGTTTCCTTAACCTTTTCATTCAGTATGGCTGGAATTAATAGTGACCAAATCAGAATCCTAGAGATTAGAGGAATCTCAAGTTCATCCTCTAGTTTCTAAGCTGATATATGGTTAATTCTCTCCTGGCCCAAGTTCTTCTCCATGGGATGGTGTTCAATTTTCAACTTTATTCTTCTTTTCATATAGAAACACGAGAAAAGACTGTAACGGTATACTATAGTTGTAAGGTATTCGCAGAGGAAGAACGAGAGTGAGACACAAGTAGGGCAAACAGAGGTTTATCGGGCAGCGCTACCCGGCGAGGTTCACTGGCCTGGGAGCATGGGCCAGGGAAGTCGCACCTCTTTTGTCTCTGGGAAGGAGTTTTGTACAAAGAAAAGCAGGGGAGGGTAGCATGGCCATTGGCGATTGGTGAGTAAGGGGCGATGCAGGTGGGGTGAGGTGTCACATGACTTTGGGGAGGCTTAGCTATAGCTTTCAGCTTCTTCACCCGGAACCAGCGCAGCCTCCTTTGTTTCCTCTGCCAACCTTAAAATAGTAGCATCTCCTTTTATACAAGGCTGGAAAAATAGAGATTGGTACCCCATATGTTTTAGGGGTATTTCATATTCTGAGCTCCTTCACATACAGAAGACCTCTGGCATTTTGCCTGCCCAACGTGGCCAGCTTCTTTCTGTTAATAGCACATTGATCCACCTGATGTTACTTGGACATGGTGGAGTTTTTATCATTCCCACCCCTTCCATTTGAGAGGTAAGCACAGGCCAAGGATTACATAACAAGTGCTTGCAAGACAAGCCCACATTTGGAGGATTTCATGTTTGGAGGATGCCAGAGCTCACATTTCTGAGCACTGCTCACCTCAGGGTTCTAGATTTTAGTTGGTCACATGTCACCTTTAACATATTTTCCACAGCTAAACACCACCTGTTCTGTCATTTACTTAGTGTTTTTTAAAATTTTATTTTGTTAACTAGACTTTTTATTTTGAAATTATTTTGCATTCACAAGCATTTGTAAGAAATAATATGGAGATGTTATGTACACTTTACCCACTTTCCTCTAATGGTAACATACTGCAAAAGTTTGTAGTGGGGGGGAAGCAAGGGAGGGGGGTGGGGATGCCTGAGGTGTAGGGAGTGGTGGGGGGTAAATGCAGATGACTATAATTGAACAACAATAAAATAATTAAAAAACTGCATAGTACAATCATAACCAAGATATTGATATGATATAATCCTTCAGTCTTACTCAGATTTTGTAGGTATTACTTGTACTTATTTGTATGTGTATTTAGTTCTGTGCAATTTAGTCATAAATATAAATTTGTGTACCCGTCACCTCAGTTACGGGACAAAAATATTTCTATTATCATGGAGATCCTTTGTGTTACCCTTTTATAACCACCCCTGCCTTTACCTTGTCTCTAAACTCTGGCAACCACTAATCTATTCTTCATCACTTTAACCTCATTATTTTTGAAATGCTATATAAATGAAATCATATAGCTATCACCTTTTGTGATGAGCTCTTCTTCACGCAGGCTAATTATCTGGAGAGCTCTCCAGGTTGATGCACATATCAGTAGTCCATTCTTCTATATTGCTGAGTAGCGTTCCATAGTTTTGATACATTAGTTTGTTTAACCACTCATCTGTTAAGGAACATCCGCTTTCCTGTGAGTTAACTGAATGTTTATCAGATTCCATTATGATTTAATTTATAATTATTTCTATGTATCATTTGGTATAGTTTTCTCCGTGGTTGCTCTGGATATTATATGCATGTGATTTATCACAGCCTAATGGTATTAACATTTTACAACTTCAGGTGACTTGTGGAAACCTTACTCCCATTTTTCCCATTGCTTTAATCACTTTTACATAGTATTGTCTTCAGTACTGGAAACATAATACTTTTTTGATTACCAAATAGGACAAATTTTTAAGAGTAGTTTATAGTATAAACTTAGAACTGCTCTTTTCATCTTTCTTTCTTCCTGATATTCCACATTTTCTTTTTTTATCATTTCCTTTTATCTGAAGAAATTCCTTTAGCCATTCTTTAACAGTAAATCTACTAGTGACAAACTCTTTAATTTCCTTTTATCCAAGAATTTCTTTATTTCCCCTTCTTTGAAGGCTTATATTTTTAGATATAGAATTAATAGTAGACAGTGCTTTTAGCACTTGGGTAAGGGGGAGTAATGGGGAAAAAGGGGGACAACTGTAATTGGAAAACAATAAAAAAATTAAAAAATGTTGTGACACTTACTTCTTGTCTCCAAGTCTTTAGATGAAGATTTAACTGTCATTCAAATTAGTGTCCCCCTATATGTAATGTGTTAATGCTCTCTGTTTTCATAATTTTTCACCTTCAGTTTTCAGAAGTTTAATTATAACACGTCTTAGTGTACTTTTGTTTAAATTTATCTTATTTGGATTCACTCAGCTCCTTAACTCTATAGGTTATTTCTTCTGACAATTTTTTCCTGGAAACCAGAAAGTTTATAGCCATCATTTCTTTGAATATTCATTAGGCCCACTTTCTATTTTCTGTTTTATTGGGATGCCAATGAGAGTAATATTAGATCTTTTGTTATTGCGTTACAGGTTCCTGAGGCTCTTTTTTTTTTCCTCAATTGACTTTTCTTTTGTTGTTAAGATTGGGTAGATTCTATTTATCCTTCATTACATTCACTTATCCTATCTTTTATCATCTCCATTTTACTAATAAACTCATTAGAGAGCTTTTTATTTTAGTCATTGTGTTTTTCAATTCTGTTATTTTCATTTTTTAATTTTTATAGCTTCTATTTCTTTGCTGGGTTTTCCTATATTTTTATTTTTTTTTCAAGAGAATGCTTGTTAAAGTATATGTATGATGACTGCTTTGTCAGATAATTGCAACATCTGATTTGTCTTGGTGTTGGCATTAATTGGTTGTCATTCATGTTTTGATTGTCTGGGTTCTTGGTATAATGAGGAATTCTTAGGTAGGTGAAAGGAGTCTCATAATCAGTAGGGAAAGAGACCACTTCCCCTGGCTGCTTATTGTCAGTCAGAGTCCCAATTGATTCCTCACTGCTGGTACCACTAGTTGGTAGTGGTGGAATTTCTGTTTGATCCGGGGGAAAAACTTGCATACCTGAAATGCCTTCTGTTGCTATGTTGGGAGTCAGAAGACACTCTGCCATTTATTCCCTCCAGTTCTGGATTCTCTAATTAGTACATCTTTCTCTTTCTACCTTTCAGACAACTCATTTGTGGATTTTTTTTTTGTATTATTTCCAGGAGCTACAGTTATAGTTAATGTGGAGTATCAGGGAGAAACAAGTCTATGCCATCTTCTCTTGACCAGGAGTCTCTAATTTTATCTTAAATGGATTCAAATTAATATTTATTTATTTATTCATTTATTTATCAGTTTTAGAGAGAAAGGAAAGGGGATGGAGGGGGAGAGAGAGAGAGAGAAAGGACTTCAACCCATTGCTCCAGCTATCCACCCACTCATTGGTTGGTTCTAGCATGTGCCCAACCAACCTTGGCACATCTGGACAACACTCCAACCAACTGAGCTATTTGGCCAGGGCCTGATTCAAATTCTTTATGTAGAATTATTCTAAGAATTAAGACATATGTGATTTTTATAAAATTATTAGTGTGATATTGCTAAAATCACTATGTATGTTTATATATATATATATTTTCAGCCATGTGAATAGCAAATTAAAGCCCTTTAAATTAGATCTGCTTGTTTAGATAGGTATCTTGAATAAAGCAGTTTGGCTACAAAGCTAGAGGGTTTTCTGACTCAAAAGAATTATATTTTGAGGGATTTATATATTAGAAGGGACTTTTTCACAATTTTGGACCTGACATAATCAGTTTACCTCAGATTAAAATAATCTTTGCTGGTAAGATCACATTTCATATGATCACCTAATTATGGATAGCACTGGTCCAATGGGGCATTGGTTAATCAAATTTGACCAATGATGAACACTGAAATCTGTATGACGACTTACACAGATATTGTGAAAATGACTGTAAGGCCAGAAAATTGTTAGTTCTAGGAAAATGCACTGTTGAGGGTTACATGCAATATTAGGAGGGTCAAATCTCTGCAACTCTGTGTAAATTTACAAAATTGAATAAGACCAAATCACTTCCTTCTAACATGATGAGCTGAAAATTAATTTAGCCCTTTCTGCATTCAGCCAGCTTCCCACTATCAATATTCCTGGAGATATTGTTGTCTTTTTTAATAAGAGGATGTTTATATCTTAAGTGCTTGGATGAATTTTAGATTCTTACGCATATTTAAAGGCCAATGTCAACTCTACAGGTTTTGCTCTGTTGTGGGATGCACAATTTGGCAATAGAAGCCCTGGAAATGGCTAATTAGTACCAATATCCTAGTATATTTTCAGAAAATACTGCACTAAATTCTATACATAATGGTGTTGAATTGGGCCTAGGGCATGACACATTATTGGTTTGTGTAGTGATGAACAGGCTCAGATTCAGAAAAATGTCTATAGGTATGTGTGACTTTGAAAGTAAGTACCTGCTCTTAAAGTTATCATTGGAATTAAAGCCAGAAACTGGACATCACTGCCTGCCTCTGAATTAATATATGGCAGGTTAGTCAGCGACTGTAACTTAGGTGATAAATCTCCAACCATATTCAGTGCCCAAAGGACAATGTTCTGTTTCAATGGACCATCTGCTGAGGGTCAGAAAGGAGATTCTTGGAAATTCATAAGCAGTTAAGTCAAAGTTGTGTCTAGATACTTTTTGGTCAGCAATTTATAAGTACTAACTATTACATCAGTAGCACTAGGAGGTCCTTAAACTCTTGTTGTGAAGAGTAAGAGGAGGTGATGTTATCAGCCATTGGCTAATAGGATCCCATCATAAAGTTCTCAGACTTAAGAAACAAAAATTAACTCATGTTTGCCTCTTGAATAAAGAACCCAGGTAAGTGACAGGTAAGTGACAGCTCTCTTCCTATTTGGAAGAGAGCTGTGTTGGAAGCATGGCTGGAGACTGGCCCTAAAGATTTATTCCCAGTGCAGCAGAGTAATGGCACAAAGTAACATTACCACAGAGAGTAAGAGGGCTGAGTAAGGAAATGCAGATGACCAGTGCTTTATTCAGGAGTAACAGAGAAAGGTGTCGTGCATGATAGCACTGAAGTCACTTCTTCCTTCCCTTCCCACCATTCAATGAGATAATGTTCACTACTTCAGCTAGGTTTCTTTGTGATTTTTCAATGCAGAAAATTTAAACAGAAATGGGGAAAGGATTTATAACTCTAGAGTAAATTGGGAATGATGTAGATTTAGCAGTTAAAGTGATTTACACAATATAATGCTGAGAAAGAGCAGAGCAATTAGAAGAAAAAAAAAAGCTGTGCTGAGTGGCAGATCCCAGGAGACTCTTACATGAGGAATAGGGTGGTGGAGTAACTAAAGGGTCTATGAGAAATAGGACAAGAGAGAAAGTACATAATTGTGACATATATCAATTTCCAAATATGGCTGTAAATTCTCACATCTCACACGCTTTTGTGAAATGAGAACTTGACATTTCTCCTTTAAGAGAGGATGCCATTTCCACTCCTCTGGAATCAGGGCAGGCTCTGACTGCTGTCTGGCCAGCAGTGTACAGTGAAAAGGAAGGGAAGCTCTTTGGCTTCTGAGTCTAGGTCAGAAAAGACTAGGCAGGTCTCAACTATTCTTCCTGGAACGCTTGTACAGAACCCAGGTGTTCTCCCTCAAAACCTGGCTTCCATGTTAAGAGAAACCCAAGTACGTGGAAAGGTAATAACTTGGAGCCCCAGTCCCACCCTCAGCTAGACCCAAACTCTTGAGTCATTTCAGCCCAGGTATCAGATATGAGAACGAAGAAACTACTAGCCCAAAGCCAGCTGAAGATCAAGTCCTTGTGCACCAGAGATAGCTATCCTGTCTGAAATACTGACCCACAAACCTGGGCGTAATAAAATGACTGTTTTTTTTTATGCCATTGATCTTGAGGTGGTTTGTTTCAAAACAGCAGATAACAGGAACAGAAATGCTGTACTTTGTATTCCTTTAATGATCTTGATGAGATTTATTAAAATGGAATTATATTTTCAATTACATTTGGCTGTTGAACAGTGTTTATTGAAAGTTGTGTAGCTTGGAGACTGCACAACTCAGACTGGATATTAATATAGTGAACTTGATTTTTAGTTCAGTTCAACATTTGTTTAGTAAAAAGCATCTAAAAAGCACTCTAATCGTGATGTTATCATCTTTTTAAAGGGCAAAACTCTAGCCAAGCAATGTTATTCTTGTAATGGTCCTTAAAGTGCCACTTTTGAGCTTTAAAATTTTAATTTTTCAAAAAAAAAAAAAAAAAGTACAACCACCCAGATGTCTTTTTGAGGCAAACATCAAAGCCTGTGACCTGTTATTGGTGGAAGAATTATGGAAAATATGTCCCAGGAAACTTTAACAGTTTTGAATTTCCTCTTAATGCATCAAAATGTAATTTCAGAAAATTCAAGTTATGAAAAAGCATCTTGCATTTGTGTGTAACTTGATTTTTCACAACTTTTCAACCACTCAAAATTTTAATTATTGTGCTTTAGGTGATCTCTTCTCTCACGTGACTCCCACCACATGGCATCAAATGTCACTGAGCTGGAAACGAAGATGCCCTAGCAAGGTAGGAGAGCTCCTACCTTTAAAGTTTCATCTTGAAAATGATCTCCAAATTCTCTTCACCTTTCAAAGTCTGTGATATAACCACTAAGAAGAGCTGGGGGCAGGTTACTACTTCCTAGATGAGTGAACCTGGACAAGTTTCTTAAATTCGTAAAGTCTGTTTCAGTAACAACATGTAATTCAGTTTAGCATCTGCCCATAACCGTTACTGGGAATTAATTACAAAGTTAATAATTCAGTTTAACAAGCAGTGGAGAATTAATGTCATACTCTCTACCAGGGGTGTCCAACCTTTTAGTATTTTTGTACCACACTGGAAGAAGAAGAGTTGTCTTGGGCCACACATTAAAAACATTGTGATACATAATCCAAAAAAAATATCATAATGTTTTAAGTAAATTCATGACTTTGTGTTGAGCCCCATTCACAGCCATCCTGGGCTACAGGTTGGACACCCCTGCTAGACCCTAAGAGAGATTGGCCAGCCCCGCTGAGAATGCAGCTATCTGGGGGCAGTGTCAGTACAGACAATACTACAATACCGCAACACTAGCATAAGCCTGATCCAGGAGAGAGCTTCCTAGTGTTTGTAATGGGGTGGAATAGGAGTGAGGGTTAGTTTCATGATTGGAAGAACATGGAAGGATTTCAACAGATGGAACTGGCTACCTCCAGAGGAGACTGAAGTGGGAAAATCTTTTAGTGATTATTTAGTTTAATTTTAGGGACTATAATTTAATTGGTGGGGGTTTTAAAATTAAAATGTAGTATATCCATATATATGTATGTCATAAGTAATACCTGGTGTGAATATATTTATAATTTATATTAATTAATGTATATTCTATAATATTGTTGAATAATTTGAATATCTTAAGCAATAACAAAGAAAGGAATATATGTCCATATATGCAAATCATCTACAATAGAAAATATACAATGTTTTCACTAATGGCATATAAACAAAGGAAAATTATGTAAAAATGAACTTAAATAGGGGAGATGGATTAAAGCTACATTACGATTTCAAACAAAACCTTAGGATCCAATATTGCTCTACATTTCTCTGCTTTTCTTTAGTGTTTTTATTAAAATTCAGTGTAGGCAGGATCTTTTTAGTAGTGTTATATATTCTATGCCTTATAATTTCTTACAGTTGTTTCTGTGGGGGAAGCAGAAGCAGTGTGTCTGTGTGTGTGACGTGACAGTCGGTGATGTTCTCCAGTGACACGGATGACAAGGATCATAAAATACAATCATGAATCAATTCTCGAAATCTTGGAAAAGGGAGTGAAAAGAAATAAATATTGTACTGTGAAAATTAGGGTTCAATAGTGAAGTTTAATGACATGATTTACTGTAATAATACATATCATGTTCAGTTATAAAATGTTAGTTCTAAGCAGGAAAGATTTTAAAAATTAGATCAAGCTTTAGATCTAAAAAAGTATTAGATCTAATAAAGTATTAGATCTAAACTCAGATCTAAGTTTAGATCTCATATTAGATCAAGTGAAAAGACAATTTTTAGAAGTAAAGGTCAAATTGAAATATCAACATGAACTCACAACCTTTACAATAGAAAGGGATTTCTCATTTCATTTATAAAGTGATTTAAGTACTCCCTGTCCTAAGGTCACTTGCTTAACTAACATTAGGATTTGTGCTTCACTGGGGCCTAGACTTGGGATCTCTAACATTCTCTTTTAACAGCCTCTTGGATAATACCAGTCCCATGTCTTGGCATATAAAAAAATAAATGATTATCTTAGAACATTTTGTTTTCAGGAACAGGGAGACTCAATAATTTGTGGGTTACAGTTAAGACGAACAATTTGGTCAGCCTGGAAAGAGGGCTTTTAGTGGACAATTATTGACAGAACATCAAGAGAAAACAATGATTTGTGTCAACTGAACCATTCTCAGTATGTAAAACAAGTTTCATTGTTGAAACAAAAATGCAAATTTTCACATAAAATATGTGTTAAAAGTTATTCTGCCCACATGAGTTTACAATATTATCTCCAAAACTACATAAAGTAATCAATACAAACTGAGTCCAAGAGTGGGGCTGTGATTAATCTCCTACATATATAAAATATAGATGTGTTTTTTTAATGCAATGAAAGAAGTTATTTAGATAGGCATGTAGGAGGGATGTTGGGTAGTATATCTGGCTTCATTATGTTTTCTCTACTGGAGATCTAGTGACTCACCTTGGCTTTGATTTGTGTACCACTGTAGAGCTTGTATATAGGTCACTCTGTCAGTGTTACAAGGGAAGTCATAAGTTGCAGATTGAATTGAGAGAGGGAATAAGAAAAAAGAATGGGAGGGAGGGAGGGAAGGATAGAGGGGAAGAGGAGGGAAAGAAAGGAAAGAACAAGAAAGAAAAAGAAAAGGAATAAAAAAGAAAAGGGGATGAGAAGAAACAAACAAACTGAGTTGGGGTTAATTTTGGGATACTGAACACAACCGTGCTGTATTTAACAATGTGGTAATATATGCAGAGGCTGGGTTGACCCACTACCCTTATGGCCTAGATGGAATCAGGCAGTGTAGGCTTTGATGTAGCAGTGCTGCCTCAGGCTGCATGGACATAAACTAAAGGGATTTTAATTGTAATGGGGTATGGAATTGGATGATGGGAAATTAAACTCGGAAGAACAGAGAACTAATGGTAAAGTAGACACTTTCATGATCACTTGCGCAGGACAGCTTTGGATGGGGAAGAGGGTGTAACAATGATTTAGAAAATGAAGAACCTAGTAGTTTTGAAGTTTCCTAAAATATATTAATTTCTTGATAATATATTGCATAATAAAATTCCTAAAATTTTGTATTGACAACTGGCCCTTCATGGAAGTAGGGCGAAATGCTACCCAGTTTAGAGGGCAATTGTTAAATATATTTTATCCATAATTAATTTATTTTAGGCCAGAGAAAAATTTTTCCTTTATCGTATCTGTGATGTGGGATCCTGACCCTAAAAAAATTGATTTCAGGTGATTCCAAAAAGGGATCAATACTTCTGAAAAATACATAATGGAAGCTCCTTGTGTGAAGAGATGTATAAAATAAGCTGCATTGTCCTATAATGCTTTAAATATAAACTATGTTTTAAAGAAAAAGATGGGTAACAGATCTTTTAAAAACATTTAACTGATAGCATATATTATACTAAATATGTTTTTGGAAGTCACTAAATATGCAAGTCGCAAACAGTAAGTAATATTTAAAGCATAAAATTCTAATAGTTAATGTCCAAACTAAATGACCTCTTTAAATTAACAAGTGTATCATAGACACCGTGATAGAAAAATGAGGATAAAATAGAAATTTGGGGAAGAAGTACAAATGCCTAATAAAATATGAGAAGTAATAATGAAAGTGCAATTTGATATTTTTTCTTAAAATATAAAGAAAAGAAAGAGCTTGTTAATGTCTACTGTTGATTATGGTGAGAAAAAGTGGGTACTAACATAAATTGGTAGGAATTTGTGTGGTGTTATATGAGGCCAATTGGTAGTGTTACAATTGAAATGAACTTTAAACTCAACAATCAAATGTAAGATTTTAATCTCAAAGAAATATGTGAGAACATGAAGTAGCAGGTACAAAGATGCTCATTGCTAGAGAGGATATAGTTCTTTTTTAATGTGTGTTTTATTTTTATTTTTTAGATTTTTTAAATTATAGTTTATATGCAATATTATTTTGTATTAATTTCAGATGTACAGGATAATGGTTAGACAATCATATACTTTACAAAGTATTCTAGTACATAATTTCATCATCATGGAGTTTATTTGACTGGGAAGTTATGACTTATATCTAAGAAAAATATAAAAGCAACATATTTAAATATTTTAATTAAAACTATTTGTAAATGTTTAGAAGAGGTAAGTATGAGACTGTATTATTAAGAAAGATTTTTATGGAAAAGGCAACACTGATTAAGAAATTCTATATCTAATTATTATCAAAAATGACCATTTATTACTTAGAATGTAAGTTCCATAAAGGCAGATTTTTTTGTTTGTTTTATTTATTGCTGTTTCCAACATCTAAAACAATGCTTCTCATGGAATGGTCAATGAGCACGTTTGTTTAAAAAAATTAAATTACATATGACCATATAAAATAAGAAAATTCTAGAGTAAGGAAGTTTCTACTAGATGTAAAGCTGACTAAAATGACATCACTAAAAACAAACAAACAAACAAAAAAACCCAGAAAAACATAGCCTCATCAATTCCATTATATTTTAGGCAGACAAGGATAAAAATACCACCCAAATAATATCAGTATAACATTTTGTTTTATGCGCTGTGAAATATGCCCTTAAAATAATTCAAAATGACAGAGAATTTATCATTTAAAAAATAAAGTACGCTCGAAGTAATCCTCAAGGAAGTCATTAAATAATATTTATCCCACCACATTCTAAATTAAATCAATTGCTTGTTCTTTTTACAAATAGAGTCTGTCTAAGCTGTCAGTTTACTGAATGAAACACTTCATTTTGACTCTATCCAAAATCAAACTCTGCTTGAAACTTTAAGTCCATTTTTTGTTCTATTAAAAAAAGTGATGGAGATTTATTTTCTATATTTGTAAATGTTTGGATCAAGGATGTTGTGTTGGTATGTGCTAAAATGAAAGAAGATTATCAAATTCTAATGTTGAAGACCTTAGAGATTGTCCACTCCCATCCATTTTCATTTATCTTATAAATAAGAAAACTGAGGCCTAGAAAAAATGGTTAACAGAGACTTCAAAATTAGAAGGACTTGTACATAAATAAGTTGGAAAAATTAAGTGTGGGACTCTGAGGAAGTTTAAAACCTGTCTGGGCTTTTTTTAATTTTTTTAAATTTTTTTTAAAATTGTTGCTCAATACCAGTTGTCCCCATTTTTTTCATTATTACTCTGCCCTGCCATACCCATCCCCACCTCCCACATTCAATCCTACTCCCACCCACTGCCCTTATCCATGGGTCCTTTATACATGTTCTTTGACAACCCTTCCCCTTCTTTGCCCCTCGTCCTCCTACCTCCCCTCTGGTCACTGTCAATTTGTTCTTTATTTCCACGTTTCTGATTCTATTTTGCTCACTTGTTTGTTTTGTTAATTAGCTACCACTTAAAGGTAAGATCATATGATATTTGTCTTTCACTGCCTGGCTTATTTCACTTAGCATAATGCTCTTCAGTTCCATCCATGTTGTTTAGAAAGGTAGGAGCTCCTTCTTTCTTTTTGCTGTGTAGTATTCCATTGTGTAAATGTACCACAGTTTTTTGATCCACTCATTTACTGATGGGCACTTAGGCTGTTTCCAGTACTTGGCTACCAAAGGTTAATCATTAGACCTATCTTTTTAAATAAATTATCTCCCCTAGGGAATTCAATCTTTATCATGGCTTCATACGATTTTTAGCTTTTTCTATACTGTCAATGTTTCATCTGCCAAAATTACAATTATTTGAGATGTACTTGTTATTTGGAAACTGGAGATTCTCAAGTTAAAACAAATCTATGCAGAACAATGGAAGAATTGAGTGAGGTGCATGCTAACAAGAATGATGGGTCATATACAGTAGCAACAACAGACTTTTTAGTGAGAAATAGAAAGCCAAATCCTCCCCAATTGCACTCACACCTTTGCCAGAACCAGGTATTACTTGTGACTGATAAAACCAAGTATATTGTTTCTTTAATAAGGTCAGGTTTTATATTTGTCTTATTTTTATAGTACCCAGGTACTAACCCAGCGCAAGAATATAATGGGTTCTCAATATCTCGTTTGTTAAACACAATTGAATTCTTAGCCAGCAACCAGTCTCTTCCAACTTTTCAGTGGTCTATTATGATACTGGATTATCATCAAACTGTAGTAATTGCAGAACTAATGTCTGAGCTTTTAACTGAAACTTCAGTTTTCTGTATTCACATTTCCCTTGCATTGCCATTTCGTTCCATTGCTATCCTGATTGAACAGTGCAATTACATAGAGTGTTAATTGTCTGCTAATAGGAGGAATAATGATAAAATTACATAGTACATGCCCCTAATAACTCTCAAATTACTGTTTTAGATGCATTCCTAATTTATAAGCAAGTTCAGTGGTGCTGATCCAATTTTTCACAAACACATTAGCAAATAATATTGGTATAAAATACTGTATTCAAGTTCTGAATTTAAAATATATGTTAGAATTCAGCACAGTAGAGGAATACAGAGCCAACACACAAAAATCCTTTGCATTTCTCTATACAACAGAAATAATCTGAAAAGGGAAAAAGAACAATTTTGCTTACAATAGCATCAAAAATAATAAAATATTTTGAATTAAACAGGAAGGTGAAAGGCTTATATAATGAAAACTAAAAGTGATTTCTAAAAAAATTAAAGAAATAAATTAATAATATGCTTTATAAAATGTATTCTTTCTTGAGAGGCTATGCACATTAATGGTTATTGTCCTTAAATTTTTCAGATAGTTCCTTTTCTGGATTTCTCCTGCACATCCAGTTAAATACAATGGTTTATTTGGGGTTTCTTGATTTTCATTGATTTTATTATTCTATGAATAATTTATTTTAGAAACTTTAAATAATAGAATGGCTGGGCTCTACAGGAACAAAAGGCTCAGGGAATCTGAATTAGACATTTCTTGTTCAGATAGATTGGCAAAAGAAAGCACTCATAGCATTGCATACTTAATGAGAATTAGCTATTATGAACATTGGTTATGATCCAGATTTGTGAAGACTTATTCAACAACAGAAAAAATCAAAGAACTAGTGTGAGAGAAAACTAATTTTGGGATTAGGATTCTGGTCTTAAATAAACCTTTATTTTCTTTACTGAAAAAAAGTGCTGTGGTCCTAAGATATGAATATACAGATGCATGAAATGAAATAAAATGTCCAAAAGTACACAGGCCAAATACACATGGCAACATATGAAAAGATGACATTTTAAATTACTGAGTAAAACATGAGTATGTGTAATGATATTGCTAGAACTAGAAGATTATATAGGTAAATTCCTTTTAAATCTTGTATTATAAACTTTTAAAGAATGCTCAAAATCTAGGTGCACTAAAAAGAGCAATAAATTAGACTGTATAAAGTTTTAAAGTATACTATTTTGCATAGAAAATTACCATAGTAAAGGAAACAAATTAAATTTACATTTAAAGACAATATTGGCAACAGAATTCATGGATAAAAGGCTCATCTCATTAGTATATAAAGAGCATAAAAATTATTTTCAAATATGAAAAATGGGTGGAAAAAAGGTTTATTTAAGGAAATAGTGCCACGCCTAGAGACACAGGTGAACTAGCTTAAGACCTGTCTCCTCCATGGCCTGTAGGGGGTCTATTAGATAGGGTGGGAAATTATTGATCATGGTGACTAAGAGAGTGAGGGTGTGAGCTCTACTGATTGGTTGGTGCCAGAATAGGGAGTAGTGAGTTGATCATTATAGGAGGTCCTGATGTCAGCCATGAGGTTTCATGAGCGTGTGTTGGGTAGGGTCCTATGTTTTCATGGGTCTGGGGCTGAAAGACTACCGAGGTCAAGATGCTATCTTTGGTTTGACCAAAACTGTTTCCTTGATCAATAGACTTAAAAGAGTTTGACACTGACCAGAACCTAATGTCCTAAGGGCTTAATGATTAATGGAGTGGACTTACTGCTTGTCATAATGATATTAGACTGGGAAAAGCTAGTGTGAAGTAAGAAAAAAAGTTGTATTAAAGAAATTAAGTTTCTGTAGGTTTAAAAAGTTCCCCTTTTTTGGTTATTCCTCAATCTCAAGGAATAGGGCAACTGGGTAGAATCACAGCAATTTATTATTGAGGCTTTAGAGTATGTTTTAGGGTCTGGTAGGCTGGTGCCCTTTATTGTTCTTCCTGCTTCCTGTTCCAGAGCTTTCCTAAATATTCTAGCACATTTGTTTTTCACCTGTAATTTAGACTTTCTAGTTTCAGGAAGAAAAAATAATTTTGAAACCATGTTAAATTTATATATTAACTTGAGGAAAATGAACACTTTTTGATATGTTTGTTTCAAAACAAGAGATGTTCCTCCATTTATTCAAGTCAATGTTTTCATCTGCAGGATATTTTGTAGTTTTCTTCACTGTAGGTTTTCACATTTACTCCTAAGTATTCAGCCTTTGTTATTAGTTTGTAAATGGAATTTATTGTTTTTTTTCTATGAAGACTATCGACCATGTCAGTATTATTTTCAACATCTTTCTGCATTATTATATTGTTTGCACTGCTTTTTAAATAGACCACTTTTAGTCTTTCGGTTGTATAATCTGCAAATATTGATAGCAGTAGTGGTGAGAAGCCCCCTTGCCTTGTTAGTGAGAATTACCCTAGAGCTTCCCCACTGAGCAGAATACTAGCTGTAGTATCACACACACATAGAATCCTGTGAAATATCGAACAAGTTCTATTTTAAAGTGTTATTATCAGAAATGTGTGTTGAATTTTTTCAAAAAATTTTTTCACAGACACTTTAGCATCTATGGAAGTAATGATATTTTTTAAATTGAATCCATTAATGTAAATTATACAGGGAGTGGTAAAAATGGTTTACAGTTGTTCATATGGCAAATAACACAATAATTAGTAAATAATAATACAAGAATAAACTTTTGCATACTAACAACTATAAACCTACTTTTGCCCTGCCCTGTACTATGAATGCCCCAATATTTAATAACCATGAATTTATTCATGGTTTCAATAATGTTATCTTGACTAGTTTTTGTTTCATTGCTATACTTGAATATTTAAAAAATTAGCAATTATATTTTTTCTATGCTTTGAAACAATATAAACAATTTATGAAGCATTGAGATTTCCTGATTTTTAAAGGTATACTTAAATTCCTTTGTAGTACCATCTGACATTTATGTTTTCACATGGGGTAATCTTTGACATGTTTCTCGTTTTCTTGCTTTGGAAATTGGTCTAGTTAAATTTTTTTGATTCTATATATGTATATAGACTTCTAATAGATTTTTAAAAGTTTATCATTTTCCTTTGAGCATCATGTACTTTAGCCTTCATTGCTAAAATAATTTTTCCCTCTTTTTCTTCTTTTATGAGTTCAATCATATTTAAACAAAATTTTCAGGTATTTGAATTTTTAATTTGAAATATTTCTTTTTATGTCTTTTGATGCCTACCTAATAGTATTTAATTCAAATTAGAGTATGCTATTATAGTTTTATTTACTTTATGATTGTTTGGGGGAAGATGATTTTCAGCAACAGAAAAATGTTCTGACTTTTAGCTTGTCTTCTTATAATAACCATGAGTGAACATTCTACACCATTTTCAGGTCAGTCTGAACTGTCTGGATTCGCTATAAGAGATGGTACACCTGGGAGAAAAGTGTTTGGTTTGCTTACTGGTTACTCCAGTGCATGAGTGTAAATTTGGTTTGTATAGAGAAGTAAATTTATTTAATTGACAGGTTTCTGCATTTTGTTCTATTTTGTTTGTTTGCAGAGTAAAGTCTTGGTTTGTTTTCTGATATGTGATTCTGGTGTTGTGTCTTAAATTCTACTTGTTTTCTTGTTGCCTTTCACTGTCAAGCTGCTGAGAGATGTCTTAGATTGCTAACTCACACCTCAGTCCCCAGAGGCAGTGATTTCTTAGGCAGCACCTTGTGTAGTCCCGTGTAACTTTCTTTCAATTCTCCAGTAATTGGTACTCTGGTCTAGCAAGTATCAGATAGGTTCTCAAGAGATAAACTGTTAAGGTAGGAGTATCTTTTTCTGGGTAATTGATTTGTGGTCCATTACTTCTATGGTCTGTCTGTCTGTCTCTCTCTCTCTCTCTCTGAATAAAATAGGTTTTATTTATTTATTTTTATCAATAATTATTTCTTTTCATTTTATTGAATTTTTGGGGGTAACATTGGTTAATAGCATTACACAGGTTTCAGGTGCACAATTCTAGAACACGTCATCTGTACATGGTACTGTGTGTTCACCACCCAACTCAAGTCTCTGTCCATTACCATTTATCTCCCCACTTCTGTACCCTCCTCTGCCTCCCTCCACACCCCCTCAGGTGATCACCACACTGTTGTGCATGCCCACAAGCCTTTTTTTCTCTTTTTTTCCCCTCAGTGACCCAGTGATTCCACTTCTTTGAATTTGTCTGAAGAAACCTGAAACACTAATTTGAAATACTATATGCACCCCTATGTTTACTGCAGTATTATTTACAATAACCAAGATACGGAAGCAGTTCAAGTGTCCATAAATGGATGAGAGGATAAAAATGCTGTGGTACATTTACACAATGGGATAGTACTCAGCTGTAATAAAAGGAGGAAATTTTGTCTCTTGGAACAGCATGGATGGACCTAGAGAACATTATGCTAAGTGAAATAAACCAGTCAGATAAAGACAAATACTATATAGTTTCACATATTCATGGAATCTAATGAACAATATGAACTAACAAGCAAAATAATGGTGGACTTTCCTATCTCTTGTTTTCTAACAATATTATCCCTACTTTTTACTCTAATGTGATTATAAAATTGCCTCTACTTCTTTCTGATATTTACTGCTAAACTTCCACATAATTTGAATTTGTGCCATTTTCTGCCTTCTGGTTATTACAGTGTGTATATTAAGCTTGGTTTTATTTATTTATTAGGCTTGTTTATGTGTTTGCTTTTTTTCTTTTTCAGGAGGATGTTTAGAGAATTCACTTAGGCTGTTCCTATTTTGTTATAAAGGTGCTGTTTATGAAGTGACATATTTCTAATATCTTTCAGACTCACGGTAATTTTCTCTCACATAAAAGAGTCTTAAATCTATAAATCTAGAGAAAGAAAATAAAGCATACCAATGAGATGTTTGTATTTTAATCGCCTCTTCATTTCTTTAAGTTTCTTGGAGAAAGTATTTTTCACTGAGGATATTGAGCTGTGTGATGTGTGAACATTTCTGCTGTGCTGAGGCCATGACTTTCCCCCCGAGCCATCAAAAGCTCCCTGTCTACTTTATTATGACTCCGATCCTTTCGATACATTTAGAGTTAAAGGGATGGCAATACAGATGACATATGGGGCAGAGGATGATGTTAATAAAAAACAATTTCTCTAAAACCAGTGAAAAGAGGAATAAACAACATGAATTATTCAGAACTGCTGTGGATGGAATTCCAGAGTTAACAATAAGAGGCAACACGAAATATCTGTCCTGAATTTTGAAAGCTTTACCTGTAATTTCCCCATATTTGTGAGTATGTGCACCGCATATCCTCCCCAACGTTTAGTCTGTGGAGCTTGCAGGATGGTGCAAAAACAACGTATCTCAATAAGTTCAAAGTAACTTATGATGGTAGTTAATAATTGAAGTAAAAAATGCAAGACAAAAATAACTCTAATTAGATTATAGAGCAAAAAATGTTTATAAGAAGGAAGTGAAGGCTGGACCAAATCAATAAAATCTAAGGTTAGCTTTTACATTTTAGCTTAAAGAAGTTAAATGACAATTTAAATGAATTATAGGTGTTGATAGAACAGGAGCAAAACTTGGTTGTTAGAATGTTAACATCCTTAGTATGCCCAGTGAAAGCAGAAGGTAGTGCTAATAGCTTCAAAATATCTTAAATAATTTTCTGCCTATGGGCAATGTCTCCCAGACTATTCAAATATAAATTCATTTATCTATAAGCAAGCAAGTTGCCACATATTATTTTTATTTAGATAGGTGAAAAGTAGAGCCTCACTATATATCAAACTTAGCTCTTCTTGAGTAAAGTAAAACCTAGTGTATGACTTCAGGTTTTTATCCTAAGCTTTCTTGGAACTTTTGCATTGGGAGCTCCTTAAAATCATCTACATTTCCTCATAAGTTCAGAAAAGCAGGCTTATCACCTTAAGATAGAGTTATTCTGCAGCACATGTTTTCTGTAATATTGACAGAGATATTTAGTTATCAATACTAATCCACATGGCATTATTACAGAAGCAGAGGAAACTGCATATAATATCAATATCAATAACTATATAACAATATCAATAATCCTTATGTAATTTTTAAAAGCTTTTGTGATAGCTTTATTAAGGAAGGGAAATGGTAATGGAAAAAATACAATAAAAATAAATGAAGGACTAAACCTCTGGGACAACTTCAAACATACCAGTATTTGCAGCATGGGAGTGCTGGAAAGAAAAGAGAAAGAGCAAGAATTTAGAAGCCTATTTGAAAAAAAATGACAGAAAACATCCCTAACTTGGTGAAGGTATGTGGATATACATGTTCAAGATTTGGAGACCCCAAACATGATGAACCCAAAGATACATCATACATCAAGATACATCATAGTTAAAATGCCAAAAGTTAAATACAAAGAGAGAATCTTAAAAGCAGCAAAAGAAAAGCAGTTAGTTATCTACAAGGCAGTTCTCATAAGACTAAGCTAATTTATTGAAGGAAACTTTGAAGGTTAGAAGATATTGGCAAGGAATATTCGAAGTGATGAAAAGCAAGGCCTTATGACCAAGATAACTCCACCCAGCAAAGTTACTTCTTTTAATCAAAGAACAGATAAAGAGCTTTCCAGACAAGCAAAACCTAATGGAGTTCATCACCACCAAACCAGTATTATATAACACGTTAAGGGCCTTCTTTAAGAAGAAGAATAAGATAAAAAATATGAACAATAAATGGCAATAAATACATATCTATCAACAATTAAATCTAAAAACATAAACTAAGCAAACCAGCAGAGCAAAAATAGAATCATAGATAAAGAGAACATTCTGATGGTTGTCAGATGGGAGGGGAGTCAAGGGGATGGATGAAAAAGGTGAGGGGATCAAGAAGTAAAAATTGGTAGGGACAAATAGTAATGAGGATGCGAAGTACAGCATATGGAATAGAGTAGCCAAAGAACATATATGCATGACCCATGGACGTGGACAATGGTGTGGGGACTGCCTGAGGGAGTGAGAGGGGGCTGGGTAACGTGGGACAAAGGGGGAAAAATTGGGACAACTGTAATAGCATAAATAATAAAATATAGTTAAAATAAAATTAAAAAGTATAGTACTTAAATGTAAAAAATGTAAATCTAACTGGCTAAGTTAGCTCTTTTATCTTTTATCAGTCATTTATTTCTTCAAATAAAGGATTAAGAGTTTAATAGTAAAGAGATGAAACTATCTGGTTCCTAGGGGATAGAAAGACAAGAAAAGCAGAGGAAGCATCAGGAGCTGATAACATTACCCTATTTTCAATGGAGTCAAAGAGCTCTCAGAAGGAAGCCCACATTTAATTTGGACAGAAATATCTAGATGAAACTGAAATTTCTGCACCTTCAATTAGTCATCCCAGTTGTCTTATCAACATCACAATTACACAAGCCGTGTAGGATTATGAAAAAATAATGCGCATTTACTCCTTCTTCCAGATGTTCAGTGCATGATGAGACTCTTTACTATAGAAAACTGGAGCACATCAGTGTTATTTATTTAATTTTAAAAGACTTTATTTATTTATTTTTAGAGAGAAGAAAAGGGAGGGGGAATGGAGGGAGAGAAACATCAATGTGATGTGAGAGAGAAACTGATCTGTTGCCTCTTATACACTCTCTGACTGGGCGCTGAACCCGCAACCCAGGTATGTGTCCTATCCATGAGTTGAACTGGTGATGTTTTGCTTTCTGAGATGATGCCCAACCAACTGAGCCATACCAGTCAGGGCCACATTAGTGTTATTAGCTCAAATTATAAAAATATAGAAATTATATTAAGCAAAGGTGTTATTATACTTGCAGGTTAGGAGCATATTTATCATATACATCTAATTTAATCCCAAATTCCATTAAACTATAAGAAATTCTTTAAAATTTCTTCATTTAATATGTTAATCTATGAATAGACAGAGAAGAGGAAAAATTATAACAGAATTTTGGAAGCTAGAGCCTTACTACAATACGTAGAAAAGAAACCAAATATCTTATTCTCAAGAAGCTAATATCCAAGTAAAGAGAAAACAAAGAGCAAACATAAGTTGTGTGCTGATAACTGCCATGAAGATCAAACACAGGACAAACGTAACGTCAGGGGATGCTGAATATCACATTATAGCAAAAGTAAAGACATGGAATTATTAATCATCAAAATATTCATGTTTAAACAAATGTTGGCAGGTAATACATGATATTCAAACATAAGGTGAATATTTATTTACTTATTTAGTCCTCACTTGAGGACACTTTTCATTGCTTTTAGAGAGAGAGGAAAGGGAGGAGAGGGAGAGAGAGAGGGAGAAGACGTAAGATGAACTTTTAAAGGTGAGATGCCCTTTCCCTGTGGATTTAATTCCCCCAGACTGCATCATTTAAAAGCAAACTGCAGCAGATGGTTTATTCTGAATCTTGGAGAGCCCTCAGTTCAAACCATGAACATGCAGACAGATTGACATTGGAGTTTTAACCTCCAGAACTACCAAAATACATATTTCTGTTACTTAAGCCATTCAGTCTGTGGTGTTTTGTTATGGCAGCCTTAGCAAAATAATATACCACCCAAAGACCTTTCATAAAGAAAATCCCTTTCTAAGTAAATATCATTTGGCTTTTGATTTTTCCAACTTTAAAGTTACATTCTAAGGATGGAGAAATTAACTGAATATTGTTCTGGTCACATGCTCTCTTCTCACATCTCACTTCTTAGCAGTGAAAATATATTTGTGGGCTACTTAAAACATAAACAGAACCCCACTTCGCAGAGTTAATGAATGAACATTAATTCAGCACTTCAGATCTGGTTCTTCATTTTTTCTTTTATTTTCCTGCATCTCGTTTCATTGCCAGCTTTCCCCATCTTCTGCAGCATTAAATAGACATCAAATTATTGCGGCTTAAGGTTCTTTGTTTTGTAGTGGAGTCATTGCTGCTGTGTAACGCACATGACTGTTATAGAGTGCTTATCAAACTTGAGTATGCTTATGAATCATTTGGGATCTCAGTTAAAATACATACTTCACTTCGGAAGGTCTGAGGTGGGTTTGAGATTCTTCGTTGCTGAAAGTCTCCCATTTATGCCAGTGGGCTGGTTTGTAGACCACACTTTGAATAGGAAGAGGTTACACACTTTCTGGAGCCACAGCCTCTATTTCTGATCTCTGAGACAACAATGGGTAATTCTCCACCAGCCTAACTCCTAAAAGTGACCTGGTGATGTGACAGAATTAATGTATTCTTTCTAAGTAGGCAAGTTACATGTATTATGCAACAAAACTGTCTTCCTCCTATTTGGTAAAAATTGAGAGCGCTCAATTGAGAATATAAGAGAATTCTCTTTCTACTTCCAAACAGTGGATTAACAGTTGCATTTGAGATGGTGTTTATCTAAGAGCTAAAATTTCTTCAACTATGGAAGAAACTTACAATAAAAACAAATTTCTTATTTTCTCATAAGAAACTCATCATGAGCCCAGAGTAGAAATTATAGGAATTGGTGACCTCTGTGACACAGGAGACAAATGATCGGGCAAAGGGTGGAGCTTCAAACTTAAGTCAGGCTAGAAAGAGAGATGAGCCTGACTTCCAAAAAGTAGAGACTGCATTTTTTTTTTTTTTTTTTATAGTTGAGAAGGAATAAGGGCCACTTGTTCAAGGGAATGAGAGAGCTGTGGGGTAATTCAGGTTAGTAAGTAGTAAGGGTTGTGATGAGAGACATTGGCAAAGTGTAACTGTGCAGCATGGGGTTCGGCCACTCATCACCTCGGTACATGACCTGAAGATATGTGTTGAAGGGAACAGTTTTTTATCAACAATATTTCGATTTTGGGGGAGCTGAGAGCACTTCTTCTCTGAGCCCTTCTCTCCCATGAGACCCAGCACTTCTCTTGCTCCGCAAAAGATTACAAACCAAAACCACGCCCAGAAGTTCCCCATTTTCTTATCAGTCCTTTTGGGGGATGGATTAAACCATCCACAAAAACAGATCTCCATCCTCTCTGGAAGGTGCACTCATGGGTTTCAGAGTCGCCGTCTTGTTGCAGCAGCTTTCTCTCTGATGATCTGGGTGCACTGCTCTCAGTCTCCATGTGGCAGTCCAGGACCCATGTCGTGCTGTAATGGATGAGTGTCTTAGAGGCTGGAGGCCAGAGAGCATGTGTCTAAGCATGGGACCCTCCCTCCAGGAGTGGACTTCTAACCACGTGGGGACTATGTGCCTGGTGGGCCCAGCATCTGCTTGGTACCATGAAAGCCCCGTCCATGTGAGAAGCAAGGCCAAAGACCCAGAGCATCTAAGCACACCTGTGACAAAAGCCCCAAGCCAAAGCTCCACAAGCCAAGAGGTAAGAGAGAGCCAGATGCCTGCACCCAGCACCAAAAGCCAGGGAGCGCTTCTCCCTGCCTCCTGTTTTAAAAGTGCTCTCTCTCAGGACCCCATGTGCTCTGGAAGCCAGTGGGAGTGTCCAGCTTTTTCACCGATGACCATGTTTGTCTTGTCCGCTTTTTCTGGGTAGGGGCAAAAGTCTCCAGTCATCCTGGGCGAGGAGTCCAAGCCCCACAGCTCACACAGCAAGCTCGGAATGTAGGCTGTGTCAGGAGGGAGCAGCCCTAAGGCTGTGGGCGATTAGGCTCCAGCTCAGGAGTTCTCTGCCCCTCCTCCCACCAACTGCATTGTGTTAATACTAGCCTCTCTGACTCAGGCAATTCTCCTTTCTCAGTCAGCCCCTCCCTTCTCAGAAGGCAGGCTGCTTTAATCTGCTGTCTTGGCAGGCACCCTTACCACTGCCCTGCCTTTCCTGCTAAGAGGGGGAGCAGTCTCTGTGCTGGATTTGGGGGTCCCCTGCTGGAATTGAGGCCTCTTGGTTTCCAGCGACTTCTGCTCCGACATACCCCATTGCAAAAGGTTTATATGTTTAGGAGGTGATATAATTTTGAAAACTACCAATATTTGCCATTTTATTTCTTTCCAACATATCCAAAAATCTTTCTCAGGCTCGCTAATTTTTTTTTTCTCCAAAAATCAGGGTAAGTTAGACAACCTGGTTTTAGTGAGAGAAAAGAGTCATAAGGAAGAATTTGGGGGTCTGCATGTAAGGATGAGTACTAAGCCTAAATACATAATAAAATTAATTAACAGTCAGATATTTCATGATTAGCTACACGTATATTTTGGGACAATGTGTCAGTCACTGTGGTAGGCAATGAGAATGTACCTTTATGAGTATGATATAGTCCCTGTCCTCAGAAAGTCCCAGTGCAGTGACCGCAGCGTATCCGGGGCACTGAGTGTGATAGGTTGTGTGTGAGTGACTGTATAGGGAGTCAAATTACTCATTCTTGAAAATAAAGGGAGGTTTCTTTGAGGATTTAACTATAAAACTAATTACTAAAGGATAATTAGGAGTTCAGCAAGGGAAGAGCTGGGGAAGATACAGGCTGAGGTCTCAGGCTATGCTGGTGGAAGCACAGAAAACTAAGGGTTCCAGTTCTACAAAAACAGAGTAAGAGGGAAGAGTGTAGTGAACTGTAATGTGTGAGTCTGGAAATAAAGGCTGAACACAGATAGCGAAGGGTGGTGTATCTCATAGTGAGTTCAAGTAATATTCTAGTGGCAATGGGACATAGCAGTAGAATGCCATAATTATACTTTCAAGTGAAAGAACTTTTATGACAGTGTGCTGTATGGATTGAGGGAACAAGACTGGGGACAGAGGGGTGACTTCAAATACTGCTATAGTCACCATGTGATGAATGTAGGTAATTTAAGCTAAGGAGATAGAAGGGCAGGTAAGAGAAATGTGTGAACACTGGGGAAAAGGAATTGTCAGAATTTGGTGTGGAAATTAGTGCTTCAAAAAAAAGGAGGGGAGTGAACAGGAGTAGTATGTGGACACACACAGATTCCTGGCTTAAGAATCAACATCTGTGCAGTTTCCACTCAGGATTTATTTGGAAACGATTAAACAAGATAATGAAACACTCAAGGCTTTGAACTATTGAGTGAAAAAAATATATATATATCTCACAATGATGTAAGATAACAACAGCAATGCCAAATTAGTACATCCATAAATATGTTGAAGAAGCTAACATTTACATAAATTACACCCTAGTGGGGTTGCTTTTGTTCATTTTTCCAGTCAGTTTAGATCTGATTGTGGGAATAAGAGAATGTTTGCATCCCTGGGAACAATTTCCATGAAATATCATTTGAAAGAATAAATGAAGACAAGTTGTCTGCAACAAGCAACTATTATGGAAGAAAATTATCTTGAATCAAAAGCAACTAATTTGTGTCTGTTTTAGTAGATCAAAACGTGTGATGTTAGCTCTCATTTCATAAATTTAAGTCCACAGTTTGGATAATCAGGCAATAGAGAGCACGGGTTCCTTGGTTAGACATTCTGAATGATACTCAGTAATCTTTCTCTGAAATTTAGATGGCAATCAGTATTTTGTCTGTCATGAATTTCACACTCAGTTTCCCAAGCAGATACCTCGGTAGCATCTTTGATTGCGAACTTCATGCTTTACATTTCCCCACCACTCAGCCTCTAATTCCACAGAGTGCTTCTTACTGTTCCTTAAAATGTCATTGGATTACACATTTTCACAATCCTGGGCCTTCGCTGATATTTTATCCTTTTTCTAGAACTGCCCTCAACTGCCTTGCCTTCTACCCGACCACCATGAGGTCGTCATTTAAATCTTTCCAATCCTTCCTCTTGTACCGCGTAGGTCAGAATTTAGCACACCCTTTTCTAGGCTGCCACAGTGGAGTGTGTGACCATTTCACAGGCTTCATATCATTGTTTCACATTTATTTGCCAATCTATCTCTCCTCCTTGACTTCAGTAGCTTGAGAGCAGGAACTTGCGTTCACTCACTGGGGTATCCTCAGCCCCTAGCAATCATTTTTCAGGTCTAACATAAAATTTATGTTCATTAAATGTTTAGAAAATTAACTGATGTAAAACCATTGCCTAAGAATCTACTGGAAGAACATGGACACTGTAAAAATAATATAGGAAATATGTAATGATATCTAGAAAAAGAAAAACAGTGCTTGGCTTTTATAGATAAATTCAATGAGGTATCTATTTTTAGACATAATTCTCAGAGTTAAAGCCAACAGCCAGGGTTATAAATTTATAGTCCTCTAATTGAGAACAAGCTGAATCACACACTCTTATAATGCTAGCTTTCAATTTAGGACAGTAGACTTTAAGCAGTAAACCATTAAGGCCTTTGATGAGGATTTTTTGGCACAGATGATGTTTTCTACAAAGAAAGTTTAAACAAGACAAAACAAACAAAAACCTTGGCCTAATCACTTCTGTGTTGATAATGATTTTATTTTTGTTAAATTCAGAATGGTTGCAGAGTAATTGGATGTGTTTGCTAATTTAATTTAAGTAGATCTGTCTCATCATTAGCATAATGGAGTGGCCCCCTAGCTCTGTAGACATTGAGCTAAATGCGGGTGGGGAGGTGTTTTTAGAAGGCAAGAAAGGCAATAAATTGCAAGGGAACTGAAAATGTGCACATGCTGATTAAACTACCTTTTCTTTAAAAAACATCAGTAGGAAAGTGCTTCGTCTTGACACCTGCTTCTTAGAAAGGGCAGCACAGACTAGAGAATGCAGCATCTCCAGAAGTTAAAGGAAAAAGAAAGCTAAGGTGCAAAACAGAGATGGATGGGAAAGGATGATGGATTCTTTCAGGGAATTCTTGATTTGACTGGGAGTGCTGTCTCTAACCTAAACCCAAAGCTGGTTACTATGCACTGCTATAAAAGTTAAAGGCTAAATAAGAAAGAATTAAAGAAGCATATTTTGAACTACCCAATCTTCTAAAAACAATCTTTAAGACCCACTAAGAATGTGCTTTTGTTGCCCTCTCTCCATATTCCTTTGGTTTTTCACAACAGGAGGCTCTATCTGCTGCCAAAGCTTAAGCTTGTGGAACACTGTTTTGGGAAGGCTTGCTGGATTCTACCACCTGCTTCCCTGTAACTAGGAACACTTTTAAAACACAAGGCCGCTTCACAAGGAAGCTGATTAAGGAATGCCTAGGTTCCATTTGGGTAAGTTGCCTTCATTAAGGTAATTTATTCTTCCTGGACTTGATTCGTGGCAGAATTCTTATTTCCTTAGCTCTGGGGAAAATACAAATAATCTCTGAGAGAAAATGTCTTTAGCATTATCCTCAGTTAAGTCATCCAATGTCAAAACAATAATCATGGAGGACAGAGTCAAGAAAAAAAAGATGGGCTTTGGAGCATGAGGATGATGCTGTGAGAGCAGAAAAATGGGCAGGCATTAGGCATTGCCTAGAGCCCAAGAAAGCATGGACAGTGGTACTGGGTGGTGGGATTCTCATGGCCAGTTAATAAAGTCACAGTGCTTGTAAGAATTGGGTGGCTAAAGTTGGCTAATGGATTAAAAGCAACTGATGAACTTAGACACTGACAGACAAGGGTGGCCAGGGCATTAGGACCAACAAAGGAAAATAAAGGGTAGGAATAAGGGAAAGTAGCCATTATTGAATGCATATAACGTGCCATAAATGCTTTTCTCATTTAATCTTCCCCTAATTCCATGGTGTATAAATATTATTGACATACCAGTTTTATATAAGGAAACTACTTTTCAAAAAGATTGTTAATTTCGCAAAGTCAAAGGCTAATAAGATTCAGAAGTAGAATTCAAACTTTGAAAAGTGCTTGATTTCAAAGCCAAGTGTTTTCTGTTATAAAATTTTCTTAAGTAATTGGTATATGGATGAGCTCTGTCTGAAAAAAGTCCAGCCATTGTTAATATAATGAGAATGGTTTGTACAGCATCAGTGTAACCTGGCAGCCTAGGAGAGTGAACTGGAATGTGCATGTGTGAACAATGAGGACATCACTATACTATCAGTAGGGGTGGTAGGCGCCATTGAGTGAGCATGCGTACTGTGTGGCTGTCACATTCAAAATGACTAAGCAAGTAAAGCAATGGATCTGCAACAAATCTTGTGTTAAGTTTAGCATTCCTGCACAGAAACTATTCAGATGATTCAGAAGGCCACAGCTATGGGCAACTGGTGATTGGCAGCTTCATCATGACAATGCACCTGCTCATGCATCACATCTCATGCATAGTTTTTTGCAAAACATCAAATCACTCAGATGACTCAGTCCCCCCTTCAGCCCAGATTTGGTGCCCTGAAACTTCTGGATTTTCCCAAAACTGAAACCACCCTTGAAAGGGAAGAGATTTCAGACTGTCAGTAAGATTCAGGAAAATACCATGGGTCACTTGATGGTGATTCTAACAAAGGATTTTGCAGTGTTTTGAACAGTGGAAGAGACACTGGGAGAACTGTGTGAGGTCCCAAGGTGCCTACTTTGCAGGGGACTGAGATGTCATTGTCCTATGTACAATGTTTCTTGTATCTTCTTCAATAAATGTCTTTATTTTTCACATTACATGCCAGATACTTTCTGGACAGACCTCATCATATATCTTGTATACAGGAAGCTATGCATTGTATACTTCATAAAATAATTTAGGGGCAACTTTAGAATACAAATGTGTTCTGCGACTTCTGGAAGAGTAGCCATATAAAGAAGAAGGGCTCAGTTCAGTGTTAATCAGTAGATAGTTGAAGCTAAAATAGACAGTCATAGGACCTGGGAGGGCCCAGGGGGCGGGACCCCCAGGAGCTCTCTTATTGGCTAAGAACCACTACTCTACGTTTTTCCCCAGGAATGCCAGGCACATGTTGCATCAGCAGTCAGTGTGATGTTAGCTGTTTTCCTCACTAAACATACCCCAGAACGACCTGTTTACTTAGGCTCACAGCCTTCTGCAGCCTGGAGATTCTGACCTATAGTCATGTTTGTATTCTGATCCAATAGGCACTTCTGAATGGTTGGTCAAATCATTTCCTCCCCGGGCACCTTCTGTCTAGTGTGCAACCATAAAAGTGTTTTATTATTCAATTTATTATCCCCAGTAAAAATTGCAGTGTATACTTTAAAAAACTAGCACCACTTAGAAAGAAAGTTTTTCCCACAAAATTACATATCCAAGCCAATTAGTTTTAATTTGTTTTATATATTAAATTATAATCAAAGCTATTATATACTTCTCTTTAGCATTCTAATTTCTATACACTCTTGCTAATTAGGCTATTTCCACTTAGTCAGGGGTGTCCAGCCTTTTGGCATCTCTGGGCCACAGTGGGGGAAAAAGAGTTGTCTTGGGCTACATGCTAAATACACAAACACTAATGAAACTGATGAATAAAAAAAAGTCTATTTGTCTATTTGTAATTTTCATGATATCCACCACCCCAGATAAGCAAAAATGTCCTTACATAATAACCCTGATTATGCATGGCCTTTTTGATAATCTTTTAAAATTGTCAAAAAGGTCCCAAGTTTCTGATCACTAATCTAGGAAATGCACATATCTAAATAATAAAACTTAGCATAGAACTTAGTAATAAAATGAAGTAATGTTTTAAGTAGATTTACAATTTTGTGTTGGGCCACGCACATAGCCATGCTGGGCCACATGTGGTCCACAGGCTGTGGGCTGGATGCCCCTGCACTAAGTAAATATGCTTTTAACTGACAAATTTATCTCAGGGGGCATATAGTTATTCCCAACTGACTTTATCCTTAAATATCTATTTTCCCTCATGAAACACATTTTAATATGTTTACTTTGATTTTTGCTTCTAGCCACACTCCCCAAAGATATAGCAAAAGATAGATCAGAAAACAAGATGACAAGGTGCATGACATATATATGTATACACACACACGTGTGCGCGCACACACACATATATGAGATCTTAATTTTCATTAAGAAAAATAGGAAGGATGGAAGTAAAAGTAAAATAGCCATGTATCTTTCTCTGTAGATTTGAAAGGATAAAGGAATATCACTATCATGCAAAGTTTAACCCTATTTGTTTGATCCTAATCGCACCAAAAATCTCTTATCATACCCAGTCAAATCAGTATAAAAGTATCAATTTAAAAGGACACTTACATTGTGAACCTTGATAGAACCTTTCTTGATTTTGGAATGTGTGTTAGTGGGACTTGAAGTTGCATCACCAGTTGATTGTTAGATTGCACAGCTATCATGTTTATATCCTGCCTACTGCAAAACATTGCTTGATTGTTGTATCCTATTTAAAAATTAAGAACCATCTATAATTCGTAGCAAATAGAAAAACAAGGGGTTGTTGCCAAAAAGATTAAATTGGGGACCATATCATTTACATTATTTAAGAGGAGAGAACAGAAAATTTAGCAGAAGAAACTGAAGGAATTTTAGAAAGAGGTGAAGATTTTAAACACTGCATAAATAGAGGGCTTAGAGAACAAGTCCCCATAAAACACAGCAAATGTTTTGTAACCATCTCATGTTATTAAATCAATGTTAGCATGAAAAGTACAATTAGATAGATCATCTGATTTTTATTTTCCAATTAGATCGATCACTTAACTATATATTATACAGAATTATATTACATTTTAGTTTTTGTTTATTAAGTCTGTAGGTTTGTAATCTTGAGCAAGTTTTTTAAATTGTTCTAAGTTTTAGTTATCCAATTTGTCAAACTACAGGATTATCTCTTCCAGTTCAAAATTCCTGTGATCACAATATTTTAGATATATAGACCTTTTCTTGGCATTTAAAGCTATTCATAACTTTTACTATTTTATAAACAAATATTATATTATAAGTAGTAGATAAATTTCTTAAACATTAGTTTTTAAAAACATGATATAACCAATAATTTCTTAAAAAGAACCAAAGTTACTTTATTTCTGTAGTTATCACATTGATGTCCCTTATATGAAAGAAACTACCTCCTCATATGCTAGCAACTAGGATAGCTTAATCCTTTTGATTATGAATTTGATTACTACTGTACTGACCTTTTCACTTAAGGGAAATATTTTACAACTTTTTTTCTTTGTGGCTTCTTCCATTATGGATTATTTAGAAGTGTGTTGTATAATGTCCACACATTTGTACTCTTCCAAATATATTTTCTGATTGATTACTTATTCATTTCTTGTGGCCAATGAATATGCTGTATATTGTTTCAGTTTTGCTAAATTGTTTGCAACTTATTTTATTAACTGTTATATAATCTATCCTCATCAATGTTTCCTGTGCACTTGGAAAAAAATGTGTATTCCACTAACTTTGAGTGTAGTATTTTTATATATGTTAAATCAAGTTACATGGTACTGATTTTCTTTTAACTTTTTAAAAAGTGTAACTGGTATATAATATCATATTAACTTTAGGTGTACAATATAATAATTTAATATTGCACACATTGCAAAATGATGCAATATATAATAAGTTTTGTTATATATAACAGTATGCTGATAACAATAAGTTTTGTTAATATCTATCACCATGTATAGTTACAAAATTTTTTTCTTGTGGTAAGAAACATTTTTTATTGTTTTACTTAAAACATTTTTTATTGATTGACTTGAGAGAAAGAGAGAGAGAGAATCATCAATTTGTTGTTCCACTTATGTATGAGTGTATGAGAGAGAGAGGGGGCTGGAGAAGGAAAGAGAGGAGAGAGAGAACTGTTTCTTCCCTAAGCAAAGAAATATACTAAATGAGTTGAGATGTTACAGTTGCTATTTATTTTACACTATCTTCATTTACTTTGCTGAAATGCTTTTAGACCTTCTAATGAATGTTCATTTCTATGGTAGTGTTCTGGGGTACATGAGTCACTCGGTGTTCCATTTCAGCTTTCCGTTCTGAGTACCGCTTCTCCTCAGGCATCTTACAAGCTCTGAGTGTTCTGATACGGTGGTTTGAAGGGTCTCTGTCATTGATTTACAGGAACTCCATGGAAGTGACACAAAGTGGGTAGACTTTTTAAAAATTGTTTTTGTTAGTGGCAATGTTCCCATTTTTGTGTGGGACTCACACAGATCTCACTTCCATTTGCTGTGTTGGCTTATGCTACTTAGCAACACTAGGTCTTCATTGTAGGGCAGAGTGGGATCATTTAATAACAAAACTAGAAGGAAATTGAAAAGATCTTAACAATAACATAACCTTACAAGGTACTGTTTCTTACCAAAGATGAATTTTTATCATTGGAACTTTTATTTTCATTTAGAGATGAAGAACTGAGGAACAGAAGAACTGAGGAACAGATGAGGTAGATGATCAGAGGT
Organism: Anoura caudifer; assembly: GCA_004027475.1. NCBI lineage: Eukaryota > Metazoa > Chordata > Mammalia > Chiroptera > Phyllostomidae > Anoura > Anoura caudifer. Next base: position 165,026 of record PVKU01001365.1, read on the forward strand.
ATTCCTGGCATTAACAATCTGACCTTGGGTTTGAGGGCCCTTTGGCCACTGAGCTCACCACTATATATAGCACACTTGCTCTGAAGACACATCTGGCCTCGCAACTCCACTCAGAGGCATGGAGTACACTCGTGACCTTGTATTAAGTTATTTAGGAGCACTTTGGATGTGGTGGGGTAAAATGTAATATAGAACTGATGACCTGATGCAAGCAGTTAGTTGTTGCTGGAAGTTCGATATGGAGTGTAGACACAGGAATTGATGGCCTTGCAAAGGGCACGTGGCTGGGAGCTGAACGTGGCTGTGTGAGAAACCGTTTCTTTCTTTGCTATTACCACTTTGCTAACAACATGTGCTGCTTTCTAGAATTTGTATGACTTTTAAATAATAATATGCACTAATTCTCTTTATCATTGATTCTGAGCTTTCCTAAATGTAGTTTGTAAGTACTTATTTTTCTAACTTATTTCATTAACCCACGTCTTTGGATGAGTTGTGATTAATTTATAGAGTTGCCTTTTTTTGCTGTTTTCTTTCTATCTGGGCAAATATTTTGGGTTTTTCAGTGACTTACAAATTTTTCCATGCTTAAATAATATGGAAAATAAAGCTATTTAATTTTATACACCAAGACAAGCATCTACAGCATGTTTTATGGACCTACAGGGTTAATGAGGGAAAAGGTACAGGGCAGCAGTAGTATCCGCCTGAAAGGAGAACAGCAGTGTCCTCAGTAGGTCAGTTCCTGGAAAGCTGTGCTGAGATTCCACATGTTCATGGGTTTGCAAGTTACAGAGGGAAGCCTGTGATGGAGGAAACAGCAGATGGAGTTGCACAGGGTGGGTGATATACAACAGATTAGAAAGCAAGACTGGAGTTCGCAACTCTAGTTTTGTTGCAGACTAGATTTGACCCTGGGCAGGTCACCTAACCTCACTGAGATTCATTGTTTTATCTCCAAAGGAGGTGAATATGGCTTACTCTTAAGGTCCTTCTTAGCTCTCATGTAAAAAACTATTAAGTCTTTCCACATAGGGTTTCATTTCTGACACTGATTATAATTCAAAAATAGATTTTGAGATGCCAGGAAAATTGGCCAAGGTTTGCAATAACTCACTGAAGATGTAGTTTTACTAAGGGCCTTTGGGAGCTAACAGACCAAGGTTCTAGGCTTGGTTTTGATATAGTTGGTTGGCAAACTTATGCATTTCTCTAGGGATTAGGTTCATTTTCTGTACGTGCCAGTTGGACTAAAGGTCTTTGAGTTTTCTATCAGTAGTAATATTCATTATTCTCCTTGGGATTTTTCCTAGTAAAATAACTCAAGGAAATGATCTAAGTCCTTAAATATATAGTCTCAGTTTCCAAAATATTTCTGTGAGAAGTTTTGACAGGGGTGTATCAGAATGAATCAGTATACAGGTGCTTTTCAAGGGCATTATTCCAAAAAACATTATGTCATTTGAATGATTTCATAAATAAAAAAACCTTAGGTAGTTATTTATTTTCTATGGACCTTCATCTACTAAGAGTAGTAGAAGAAGGATTCTGTCCATGTAGCTCATATCATTTGGACAAAATGGAGAACTAACACAATTATTAAATGCTTACACATCCATAACAAATATGACATGAATTATGAGAGAGTTATTGAAGGCAAAGGGTTTTGACCATTTATCTTTTCCTTTTAAAATATAAAGCACAAATATAAAAGGACCAGAAATACTTTATTTGGTGGAACCATAAAAACAAAAGAGTTTTGTTCATATTTTTCATATGCCATCATCATTGTAACTTTAAGCAAATAAACCTTAACAAGTATTATTAATAATTAATTAAATATTATTACTAATTAATCCTAATTGGTTTGTCTAAATTCTAATTACAATAAGTTATCATAATTTAATTTTTATTGAGTAATTTTACAATGAGAATGAAAGAAACAATAATATGTGGAAAAGCACTCAGAGAGAAAACATCCAAAAGTATTATTTTAGGAATTAAGTTTGATGTCATATTTATATTAAGATATGTTGTTAGTGTCCACAGCACACCTGTGCATCAGATAGGTTGTTGTGAAATTCCTATTTTACACTTTGGGAAACAAGCATAGAATGTTCAGTAAATTTTCCAAGGCCACATGTGTCAGAATAATATGGGTAAGAGAATTTATCTCCGATGTTTCTCTGATAGAGTCCAGTGCCTAACACAGTGCACTAAGTGCTCAATGAATAGTCATTGAAAGAAAGAATGAGTGAATGACTAAATCATTCTGTTCTATGAAATCTAAAAATCTGCTGTATTTTCTATTACCTTTACTCACTAAATTGGACAAGCTAGAGGAGCAGATGAGCAATAAACTCTATCCACTGTCCTCCACAAGTTTCCATTGCTACATGAAGGGGCTCTGCAAGATGGTATCACCCAGTCGGTGCTGACAATACATATTGCTAGGCCCCCCATAAGGAGTGTCATTAGTCTTGGTTCATTGTAATGTTGGCTTTTGTGCTATGAGTTAGGTCCATCAGCACGTGGCTGAGACCTATAACTTTCACAGAAGTCACTGAAAATCCATTATTATTAGTAACAGACACGTTACTGATGTCCTAGTCAATGATATTTTAGTAAACCAGTGGTGTAAATCTTGGAATTAAAGGACTTAGTTGCAGTCATTGAAAATAAATCACCTTGTCTCATATAGGCTCTGGCAACCTTGCCAGAAAGTAAGTATAATGCTAGGAAAAAATAACTCAGTTTATTTCCTGAGTTGATTTGACATAAGTTGAGTTGCAACTGTAAACATGAAAAGATCACAGTAGCATGTTTGTTAGAGCTGATAGGAAAATGTGATAAGGAACACAAGTGTTTATATTATCGGGAGACAAAAGATGGCAAAACCACAATTGTCATTCCCAATGATGCGTCCTCAAGTAAGTTAAAGACTGGTATTCATTTCATTGGCATTGAAAAGCAATTGCCAAAAAATTAAGTAAGACATATAATGTGCTTATGTTTAAAATGTAGTCCTTCAAGTTTGATAACATTCATATTTTTTCTTTTTGAGAAAGAAAATATATTTAATTCCATTGAAGGATTATATTCAAGTGAAATGAAAATACTCTTGCATCTGTCACCCAAATTTAGTGACTGATCTACAATTTCACCCAAGTGATATTTTCATTAGGGCATACATAGTCTGGAAAAATCTGAAAATTCTACATTTCATTTGCCTATATTTTACACAAATGATTCACCAGACCTGCCTAATTGGGTAGTGTATTTCCATTAGAGTGAATGTATTAATTACAATTCATGACAAATCTTAAGAGATAAGATTCATCAAACATTTCTATTCCCTCTTGTCATGTCTGAAGTTCAGAGATATTTTTGAGCTCTAAAAGAGCATCACTAGGAAACTATAACACTCTTTGGTACAACTGTAACCCTGTCTTAGACCATATTCACAACTAAAATAGAAATAGACACAAATAAAATGAACTATTAAGCATGAACTTATTGGTAAATTGAACTTAGATACCTACATGATACAAAATAGTAGCTTTTATATAAGTTCCTGTACTCTTTAAACTTAAGGCATAGTCTGTGATTTCATTTAAAAATACCTATCTACCTGAAAACAGGAATTTGATTTTATAATTGTATCAAATACATTTAAAAGATCATTACTAAGTAAACTTCAAATTAATTTGTGAACAGCCCTATAGCGAATGTAAATAGAAAAAATATAAATACCCACACCAGCAACAAACACAAATAGCAGATTCTTGAGCTCCAGACCCTTCAATATGTCTGCCTATTGTTCAGTCCCTTTGCCCACTTTTTTTTTCTATACCAGGCAGAAGAGTAAAATATTTTCAAAGAAATTCTCCCAATTTTTAAATTTCAGTTGCCTGTCTCACTGTGGACAAATGGAAGTTCTCAGTCTCAAAGCCCTTATAATGGTCGTGCATGTGTGCCTATTGTCCTTGTTGCTTCTGTCCTGGAGAACTTGGTGGACCAGAGCTGTCTCCAGGGCGCTGTGCAGGAGTGAACGGAAACTGAAATCCATAGCCACTGTAACCATTCAAGTAGACACATTGGAAGAAACTGATGGGGCCTAAGGAAGAGAGCATGATAATTCGTTAAGACAAGCACAGTGAAGGTGAAGCACAGCAAAGCAGTATAGTACAATCCATGCAGACATGGGCTCTGTAGCCAGATGGCCTTGGCAATGACTGGCACGTTACTAAACCTCTTTGAGTCTTGGATTCCTCGTGTGTAAAACTGAGATATCAACAAAAACCTCAAAGAAATATGGAAATGAATAAGCAAATATATATGCAGCACTTGAAATGCTTTCTGGCACATAACAAGCACTTACTAAATGCTAATAAAAATGGTCTAGCATAAAAAATCAATGTGCTTACTATATAGAAATCTACTGATGTTATACAGCATTCAGAAAAAGTCATATAGTCACAGGTTTCAAAACCCAAGTTTATCAATATGCAAAGTAACCAAGTATTTCTTAGTGTTTTAATAATATCATGGAAAGCCTTCTGGTTCCTAAAATTTTGAGATTTTCCACTTGCCCTTTCTCTGGAGGCAATTGCTCTCCTGAGACGAAGTAGTTACTTGTTAAAGCAATGTCTGCAGGTAGCAGCTCTGGCCTGAGGGCAGAGACAAGCACAGGAAAGGAATGAAAGCCCAGTGAGGCAGTGCGCACAGTGGGTACCAGCATGAGTGCTGGGCCCAGGAAGCTGGTGCTCCCAGGTAGCAGCTCTTTCCAGAGATGGCAAGTTTAGCCTCTCTTCACAGTCATGGGTAGCTCCAGTCTCTCCAGCATCTTCCTCCTGTTCATTTGCACTCTGCCAACCAACTGCAGACCTTTTGCCGGTCGGCAGGAAAGAGACGACAACTGAAGCTAGTTGTGTGGGGAACACGAGGAAGCTGGCCAAATAAAAGAAATGTAGACTAAAGAAATGCATGGGTAGAAAGAAGCTGAGGGAAGCAGCAAGAAATCATTCTGATTTTATCACCCTGGATGACACTGACTTTAATTATTTAATCCTCGTATTTTCAATGATGAAAGCACAATAGTTTGGAGAAATCTTGAAAGGAAAAAAAATACTCTTCTTTTCACTTCATCTCATGCAGAAGCATTTCCCATTTTGTTCTAGCTCCAAACAAATGCAGTAGCACAACTCGCCCCCACCACCAAGGTTGTGGCAGCCTGAGGGGTAGACAGGATACCTAGAGGGAGGGCAATAAAGCTAGGCTTGTATTAAGGAGAAACGGGAGCACCCTTGCTAAAAGTAGAAGAGTTCATCCAAGACAGGCTACCTTCTAGCTGAACCTCGTCAGAGATTCGTTCTGTTCTGACACATTTATTTAATTGATGTTGAATAGGTCATTAATAAAAATATCACTATATCTGTAAATTTTAGAACTTATATAAAAGGCACATGGATATCAGGCTATGGGACTACTTCATAGTAAGATGAAAATAGAAAATATTTTACTATATATGTCTGCTTTTTACTAAAAACATTGAATTGTTTATTTGTTTTTAATTAAACTTTTTATTTTGAGATTATTGAAGACTCACATACAATTACAGGAAATAATGCAGAGGAATCCCATGTATCCCTCAGCCAGTTTCCCCCAATGGAAATATCTTTGCAAAATTATAATGCAATATCCCAACCAAGAAATTGACATAGATATAATCTAACTATCTTACTAAATTATGTTTTAATACTTACAAGAGGGGAACCTCAAGAAACAATTTATTTATTAAAACACTGTATATTTATTCTTATATATTTAAACCTCAGTCACTTCAAAGCACTCCCCATTTGATGCAATACACCTATTGAGATGTTTCTTCCACTGCTCAAAACAGTTTTTGGACTTGTTGATTTTGATGCCTTTTAGTGCTTCTGCTGTTTTATATTTTTGTTTCACCTCTTCCACATTGGCAAAACATTTCCCTTTGAGGACTTTCTCAACCAGGGAAACAAGCAAAAATGTTGCTCAGGCAAGATCTGGTGAATAGGGAGGGTAGGCAAAGGAGTTATGTCATTTGGGGTTGAACACTGCTGAACACTCAGTGCAGTGTGGGCAGGTGCGCTTGAAAATCACCCGTCATGAAATGATCAAATGTGCTGAAAGAGTCTTTAAAACAGTTCACTGAAGCCCAGTGCAGCCTCTCACAACATGAGCTGGTGCACTGATACAGATGGGTTCCTAGAACACTCGCCTAGTGCGGGAAGCTTGTACCACAAGGGCCTGCCCTCCAGAAGATAATTCTGTTTTCTTTTGGGTACCCCTCATATTTATGAAATAAATTGTAAGCGCTTATGTGATATAGCCACAAATTATTACCAGTAGGTAAACAATTGGGAAAGTGTTGCTGTATAAATCAGAAACATGCCCAGATTGACTTTGTGTATTTTGCAACAATACCTAAAAGTGTTAAGATTGATTGTTTCCCTGTATTTCTCACAATCTGGTAATTTAAATGGTTATAATAAGTATTTCTAATATCTAAACAGAGTTTGAGACATAGTAGGCACTTAATATTTACTCAATGAATACATACTATGTAGAGTAGAAGGCATTTGCTAGCGTAGAGGACATTTTTGTAATTTCCTGCAGAAATACATTCAAGAAGCTTTGTAAACCCAGAGAACATTGACATCATTTCCTAAGATAAATGTCTATTCTTTACTTTAAAACATTATGTGAAACAAACTCCAATTATGCATATTTTAAAAATTGATTCTTTTATTCTGTCTGTCTAGCAACAATTTAATGCATACATGAATTGAAAATTGGTATTCAGATGACATTGCTTTACCATCTGAAGAAACGTGTCAATTTGGAAGTAGTGGAATAATGGGAATCTTGGATACTGAATTTTGTAATTGCATGTGAATATAGATTGCATTACAAAATCAATGATCCCCAAAATTAAATATTAAGAGCCTACTATATATCTAGAAAAATCAAAAAGAACTTTCAATCAATGGCCTAGACCTACTTTTTTTTTTTTTTTTTTTTTTGATGTCAAAATGTTCAGCATCACTTTGACTGTCTTTTTTATAAAGCAGACTGTCACACACATTTAAGCACAGATTCAGCAGAAGTGCTCAGGATAAGGGCTTTTTAGAATGGTTTGCAGTAAATGCCACACAAGATATTACTTTGTAATTCCTCCAAATTTGTGCCTCTTGCCTGACACAAAAAGTGATGACCTTCTCTTTGAAATATAAATGACCCATTTTTATTCTTCATACTATTCTTTAGGTCTGTGCTAAAAATCTTTTTATTCAAATAATTCAGAGAGTTTTCAGTTTCAATTTATATTTACCATCTTTAATATGGATTCATTTAATAGTTTTAATCTAATTGTAAACTTACTTTTTTGCTTCTTTGTGGAAGACACATCTTCAGCTTCTTCTAGTGGATACAAAAATATGAAAGAGCGTGACTTTTACATTTACAACTATTACATAACAAATATGTAGGGGACTGAACATATCTATACAGTACAGAAAGGAACAGGAACGACTTGCCCTTCTTAAAATATACTTTAGATTCTTACTCAGATTATGTTCAACCTTGTACTATGGACTTCGATGGATAAGAGCCAGTGATAGAAGAGGAGCCAATGAAAGAAAAGAGTGTAGCATACTACACGCAACTGTGCAAATAGGGAACTGTTACTGAAATGTTGGACACTGGCCAGTGAGGGTTGTAGACCTCTTTTCTTTCTTAAAACAGAGCTTTGATGCTCAGAGTTGTAATGTGGTAACTGTGGAATCTGGTTGTCAAATGACCACTTTAGTCAAAATAATTCTAAATTTGGGAAGCTATGCCTTTTCAGTGATCACCCTTGCCATGAAAAAATAACAGCAGGCTGGAATTCTGAATCCTTTCCTTTTCCTATCTGAAGCAAGGGCTCTGTTTGCTGTTGTGATATATAACATGTGTTTATCTAGTGATGGATAATTTGAAGCTGTTCATTTGAACTCCTTTCTCTAGGTTAGAAGTTCTTAGATGGTTTCCTTGGGCTTTGCAGGTGGGGTTCCTGTAAAATCCAAAATGTTCAGATGTGAGTATGTGCATGTATGTGTGTGTATTTCCTCTGAAGTTAGGTTTTAGATTTTGTCAAATTCTAAATGTGTTTAAGAACCTTTCTTCTCAAGGTGTGATCCATGTACCAGTAGTTTCACCATTATTTGGGAAACAAATATAGTTCTTAGGCACCAACTCAGACTTACTTCATTTTAACAAGACTGTGAGGTCATTCATGTATAAAATAATTTGAAAAACAATGGTTTAGAAGTCAAAAACATATTAAGAGTTGTTTTTCTTAATAATTCATTTGCTTAAAATATCTAAAAAGTCAGTACTCAATAATTTGTCTTAAGACAAGTATAAATTATTTTTCAAAAGACTCGGGTACCCAATTCCTTGTGTCTTTTCACAAAGGACTATTTTCTACACTGTTAATTAATTCTGGGCACTGCCACAGAATTTACGTTTTCATGGCAAGATCAACTCTTAGGCAAACTCTTTTATTGTCTATAGGCAAGTTGAGAAGTAGAATAGAAAATATCTCCTATATAACAAGCCAAACTAGGAAGTCAGGGATGACTGACTAGTTCGATGGGAGAACAATGCATCAAATTCATTGAAACCTTTGCAATCAAGGTAAAGAAATTTAGTCCCAGAAAGACTCACTCAAGATCATACATCTTGTTGTATAAGATTTTTCTGAGATTTGAGGCTTTCTTCCCTTCTCTTCCTCCTTTCCTTCCTTCTTTTCTTTATTATATTGCTACTAATATAGTCAAGTTTTCTTAATTTTTCTTAATGAAAATATGTCAAACTCATATTTGAACATTTATGTGCTTCTCTTGCTGTCAAATAATATCCTCCTAATCCTTGATGATATAATCATTTTGAAATATTGTTCTTGCAAGCAGATTGGTCAATCAATGCTTCTAATAATTACTTGTAAATAAATCAGTGCCCAACTAGTAACTTCAATATATGAAGGTACATACACACAAACAATGGAAAAAGATGTTTGTTTAAAAACAGTCTACCACATAGACATTGCTTAGGAAAAGGTAAGTGCTAGGTCAAGAATACTAAAATAAAACAGGCAGTCAAAATATTATGGTCTTGAGGAAAAAATTTATAAGTGAACTTAGGATAATAAGCTCACCTTTAGTGTTCTTTGAAGCTGGAACATCTTCAAAATCTTCTAGAGAGTAAAAGAAAAACAGTCTATTTTTCAGATTTCTCAAGAGAAAGTATAGTGTTTAATGGGCTTTAAGAGGCACAGGATCTCTTAACTTATAAAATCAGCATCTAGTGTCTCCACATACAAGGGCCTCCAGAGGCTAAAGACACATCTCTGATGTAGAGCAGGGGGCGGAAGGAATGCCATGCCAGGACTGTGGCTATCAGGCCAGCAATGGGTGGCTAAAACAAGGGGGGCCTGCGGTGGCCCTCCCAAAAGTCCCCCTCTTCCTCTGACTCCTAAGTCTCCTTTTCAAAACCACTATCGCTTTTAGAATTTTGAGAATTTGAGGTAAATGGATTCTCACACACAATATAGGGCAAGAGGGGAATATCCATCCATATTTCATTAACAGACCAATATTTGACAATTGCAAAGACCATTAAAAACATTAAAAGATGAATTGAAGTTTAAATAAAGAAACAATGACCCTTGAGATGCACTATGTACATTGCTTGGTCTTTTGTGAATTCTACTTAAAAGTACATAGTAGAATAATGTAAAAGTAATTATAAGTCAGAGATAATTCTAACAGAATATATCATTAAATGGTCTTCAAATCTTCATATCAACTTTTTAGCATTCTGGGAAAGAGTCAGTTTTATATTATTTATTCATATTTTTCATACCAGGTATTCACAAATAAACAGAAAAGAGGTAAAATTAGGTCAGTATGCAAATTTTCTCAAATAAGAAAGAAAAGTGATCTTTAAGAAGAGATGTTATTGTGTGAAAGAAAAAATGGGAAATAGAAACAAAATTACTATCCTTTTTTTCTATAGTGAATTATTAAAGTTTTAACCCAATTAGTTTTCTAAAAGATTTAAATATAGACTCAGTTAAATACTGGATTAAATTACCATGGTCTTAAACTGTCTAATAAACAGCTATAAATAAAGATACAGTATAAATGGTTACATGGTATTTTGAAGTAACTAGTACCTCTATATATATATAAAGAATCATGTGAGAGTTGTAGATAAATCAATTAAATATTTTACTTGTGTAATAAGAATCTGGTAATGTCTGTGGAAGATGTTTACAAAGTTAAAATGATACAGGCCTTTGCACACAAAAATATGCATTTTATTTTTGTAGACTATAGCACACTTAAAACTAAGATACCCATTCTCTGGATCTATTTGTTACCCCTGGAGAAATAAATATGGGTAGAATAAAAGCCTTAGCTTCTTTTTTCCTCCAAATTCTAGTTTGACAGTCAAACTGAAAATTAATTTAAAGTTTTCCTGTAATTTATTCATTTAAGGAGTAGTTACTTTTCAGCTATAATAATTACAATGAGCTCTCTTTCTGTGCCATGTAGTCTTCTAGGTATTTTACATGTTTTCACTCAAGACTCACAATAGACCTATTAAACAGGCAGAATAATCTACATTTTGCCAGAATACCTTGAGGTTAAAGAAATTTAAAAAGAATTTCCCTTCAAGCAACACATTTTAAAAAGTGTTAGAAGAAGATAGAAAGCTAATTTTCCTCAACTTCTAGACCCTTGTAATTTTAACTAAACTAGTCTATCTCCACATGCAAAGAAGCACTTCGCTCTGTGCCATGAAAGAACCAAAAAGAAACCCAGGCTACCAGGAAGTCATTGGAGGTCAAGTCAAGAAAATGGACATGTGCTCACACAGATATAAGATACTATAGACATCAAGGTGGTATGTTCCAGTTGTCAGAATAAATGAGAGATGTTTCCAGCATGGAATGGTCACCTCCTCCTATGGAGATCAAAGAAGGTTTGTTTGTTAGTTTTGGAATCTATACCACTGATGATGGACATTGGAGGTTCATTTACTCAGAGGTGGGAAGAATATTCCAGCCCAAGAGAATGTCAAGACAGAAGTTTTGGATGAGAAATGCTAGGAATGTGGAAATAATTTGGGTTGAAACCTGTGATAGGTATAAACAATGATTATAGAAAAACATTTAAAATGTAGTTTAAGCCTTAATCATAGAGTCTCTAGACCCCTAGGTTAAGAAATGTAGAATTTATTCTAAATTTGCCATGAATAAATGTTGAACATTTCTTATATAAATGGCCTAATCAATTTGAAATATTGGAAAAGTTTTTATCTATCAGTAGAAAAGGAAGAATGAGAGAAAGCATTGAGAAGGCAGATTAGGCTTCAGAATAGTTTGAGGTCTTATCCACAGAGAGGTAGCCAGCAAGTTTGGATGATTCAGCCAAGGAAGAGTGCAGAATAGTAGGAAAGAGAGCTGAGAATGCAAGGACTCAGTCTCTGGGGGAAAATTTGCAGCAGAATCCCAATACTAACAACAAAATAAAATAAAAATTTTAATATTATGAGAGCCAAGAGAGGAAAATATTTCAAAAGTTGTAGTAGATCAACAATGTTGGCTACATCCAAGTGGCTGTGAATGGAGGAGAATTAAGAAAAGGTAATTAAGCTTTGCATTTTGGAGGTCTTTGTTGAGTTTGAAGCACATACTTTATTTGAGGAAAATGTCAGGGTGTAATATTCAAGTTGCACATAGTTAAAGCCCGAAGAGGTGGTGAAGAATTTGTGGGAACCTTTTTTCAGAACTGTGATTACAAATGAAAGTAGAGCAAAAGCAGAATAAATTCAGTGAGCAAAAGGAAAAGAATTTTACATGAGAAAGTAGGCAAAGGGAGGAGGATTTCTTTGAGTAAGACCTGAAGACTCGAGGTTGAGGAGCAAGGATTAAGGGAGGTAAGAAGAGATGGAGTCAAAGAGGACATGATTTTCTAAGAAGCATTAGTGTTCATAGAAAATCATGGAAGGGTAGTGTTAGGTAAAATAAGGATAAAGATGAAAAGAAATTGTAATTTAGAGAGAAGGAGCATTTTGAAGAATCCACATTGATGGCATAGACTGTTAATTTTATTTTTCTCATTAAGATAAAATGTTCTGTGTAGCATTTAGTCCACTCTGCATATTCTTAGCAAACATGATAAATAAATAAAAACTTTCTAAATAATGTATGAAGTTACTGTACATTTAAGTCCATTAGCAGCTGATTCTGATTTGTGCAGTTTCAAGAAACACTCTTAGGTAAACATCTGGAGTTCTTATGTACAAACACAAAGGTAAAGTATGGATTTTTGTATTCTTTGTTATTCCTCTTTCTTTATCTAATTCTCTGCACCACTTTGTCTTTGCAGAAATACCAACAACTCCAAATTATTTTCTCAACTGACTGCTGGATTATGTGTAAATACTATGATGAGATATTGCGCTCTAAAAGTTTATTTGTTTTTATTTTTCATGAAGTTCTGGGGATCCACAGTAGTTCAAAGCAGCTGTTGACAGCCACTTTATTTTAGTTCTCAGGTGTGAAAGTCTTCTGTATATGCTGGTATTTAAAATAATCATGAGTTTTAAAGAAAATTGACTGGTACATTGAGCAATAGTCACAGAATTCTTGAAACTGACCCCTGGGAATAATAAAGTATGTAGAGACAGTTTACATTTGGAATTTTGCACACAGTGTGAAGTCAATGGTATTCAACAAACATGTGCCTGTCCTGTCACTCTGAGGATAAGACACAACTGTCTGAAGGGCAATGTCACAGCAACTTAACATCACCAATACATGAATGAGGACACATTGCTGGTTTCCAAAGACTAATAATGAGCACTGGCAAACATTCCACCTAATGCACCTTCTACACAGACTTTCTCTAGGTGCTAGCAAAGGGAGTGATCAGAAGGGGTTTTATTCAACAGATTTCAGTCAAAAGTAACCACTTCATTTTATTTTCTTCGGTAACAAAATCTCCATGATTTACTCACTCTTCATTAAAAAAGTAGGAGAGTTTTAAGTCTACCTTAAAGCAAATAAGATGCTCTTATTATGATTTTATTTCATGATTTTATTTATTTTGACATAAAAGTTTAAGAAAAAGATGTTCTTAACTAGGGCAGTAACCCAGTATTATGCCATAATCATCTCCATCACCATCATTATCATCATTATTCTCACAAGTACCAATTAATAATCACTAATTATGCACCAATCATTATTTATGCACATTTTATTTTATCTTACTTAACCTACCCCAAATTTCTTTTTTAAAGATTTTATTTATATATTTATTTTAGAGAGAGGGGAAAAGGGGGAGAAAGAGAGGAAGAGAAACATGTGGGAGAGAAATATAAATCAGTGCCTCTTGCACAACCCAACTGGGGACCTGACTCACAACCTAGGCATGCACTTTGACTGGGAATCAAACTGGTGACCTTTCAGTCCACAGGCCAGTGCTCCATCCACTGAGCCACAGAGCCAGGGCTGCCCCAAATTTCTTCTTATTATTACCCACATTTAAAAAATAAGGCTACTAAGCAGAAAAATCCCAAGTTTATAGAGCTTTTAAGTCATGATTAGAATCCAGTCCTTCTGAAGCCAGTGTCCCTGTCTGACACTACCCTATAATATCTTTTGTGTGTCTACTATTAATTTGGTGCCAATTTGTTTTTAATAAAAACTACACTGGTGTTAGCACTCATCAACGTTCTCTTCTAGCAAGTGATCTTCACCAATATTCCACCCCAGCAAAGAACTTTCAACAAAACAAACAAAATCAGACATTAAAAAAAACAATTATTGGTATATGCATCTCCTGAAATAACATTTAATAAGTGCACTACAAAAAGGCACATTTTCCTTTTTCGAAGGTTTGTGCATATATGTGTTAACTGAGAATGGTTTTGTTCTAAAGAAGGTTAAATTTAGGATTCTATTATGAAAGATTGACTAAAGTTTTAATAACAAATATAGGTTGATACAATTGCCTGGAAGTAGGACATCAGATAGTTTACTTTTTCACTTACAAAAGAAAGTATGAACCTTGGTTAAAATAAGATTTGCGGGTCACATTACAAAATCACTCTTGGACACTCAAACTTCTGATAATAGGACAGGTAACAACGGCACACTCAGACCATGGCAGGGGTGCTGGGCTCAGAGGGGAAGGAAATCTTCGGAATCCCTCCTTCTGCCCTAAAGTGGGAAAGGCCCTCATGATACATGAAAGATGAAGTCAACCTGCAGACAAGTGCCTATATGAGAACTGGAATTCAGGCACTAAGTGTGCAAGGAGCAAAGTTGGGATGAAGATATCCGTCGTTATGAGAGTGATGGTGGGATAAAAATAAAACTGTCCCAAGGGAATCTGAGAATGTATAGCAATATATTATTTAAATCTCTTCCAAATGTCCCCTAAACAGAGAGCAAAACTCATGGATAATATTTATACCAAAATGGAATGAAGTTTAAAATACATGTGGATTGAGACAAACAAAGAGTCAAAAACATACCAGGTATCAGTGTTTCTAAAGAAAGAAATGGGAAAGCAACGAGAAAGCTGAGAGACCAGAGAATGGGGAACAACCAAGCACACAATAGATATTTTCTGAAAAGTGAGTCAGGCCAACTGGAAGTCGTCAGCTGAGAGTGGAAGGGACTGCCCAGTCCAGCAACGGGGGAGCGTGAAGGTCCACTACGATGCCTGAGTGATGGTGCCAGGGGCAACCCTAGGACCTTGGAAAATGATGAGCAAGGGCCCGTTCCCAGGACAGCCCCCCACAAACAGCAAGGAACTGGGAGTTGTGGAATAAAAGTTGAGTGGAATGAGGGCAGTAGAGACAAAGAAAAATAAGGTCAGATGTAGTAAAGGAAAGGAAAAAATATAAAGTGAAATTCAAAGTTTCGATCACAGAAGGAAAAAGTCATCTTGAGTGTGAGTCTGAAGAAACAACTTAACAACAAATTTATATCATAAAGAACTTCACATATTGAAATTTTTTACTCAAATTTTAAATATATATGAAGTGTTTTAAGAAATAAAATATAAATTAATAAATGAGGACAAGCAAAAGGAGATTGTGAAAATAACCAGTAAGATTTAAAAGTAACTATTATAATAAACATTGAACAAGTTAAATAATATTACCTAGAGCTGAAGAAATAGTGAAACTATTATCTTTATGTAATAATTTCTATATTCCATATAATGAGAATTTAAGAAAATTAATTCTTTTGGCCATATTATTGTTTTATAACACACTGACTCATCAACAGTCACATGATTATCTGAAAAAATAAAATATTCTTTCAAATGGGAATTATATACTTGTTTGGAAATACTGTCTTTCTAAAATCCTTGAAAATTATAGTTATGCTTTTATTATGACAAAAGTATACTTTAGTTACATGTAATTATATTCTTTTAAAATGAGTCTTTAGCCTAAGAAACACAGACATGTCAATTAAGAAAAATCCTATTAACCTTTATATTCACAGAGTCCTTGTTCAATTTTATCTTGCACTTATTTAAATTTGCAGACACATTTCCAAGGTAGCTTAATTCTGATATCTAATATTGTTGCAAACTTATTGATTTGCCATACTTGTATAAGATAAATAATGCAGAACCAAAAAAATGAATGCGCATTTTAAAAGTTAGAAAGCCATAAAAAGCAAATCCTAGGTGTAAACTATAAATGAAATTGTCTAAAAAATGGAAATCCCGGCTAGTCCTCTGCTGTGGTTGTTTGAAGTTTCATTAAAAACTAATTAACTTCAAGAAGAGATAAAGTTTTATCAATGTGAACTTACAAAATTAAATTCACTATCTTTGATATCAAAATTAGATCTCAGGGAATCCCAAACCTTATAATAATCCCAAACCTGTCTGTACAGATAGTTTTGGTGAAATACTCACTATTCATAATCAACAACAATGTGACAGAACAAGATGACAAAGTTAAATTCCCAACAGAATTATTTCAAGGAATGTTCTTACTATATTACACTTTTTAAGTACTCATTTTGAGGAGGAAGATAGCCTAACTTTACTTAAATGTTCACTACCAACAATAAGAACAAAAAATTATGGATTCTTATAAAATCTTTTTTTCTTGAAACCCCAGCACCCATTGTTATAAATTGATTATCAATATCTCAGCTCCATCAAGAGCCATGCGCTCCTCTAGATGTGGGTCATCCCTTGGCACCATCTGCCAGTTGATGTATTTTTTTAATTTCTTTGTTTTATTTCATATTTTTTTTCCCTTGGGAAAGTTCCTGGAGAGTAAAGTTTTAAGACATACAAAAAATATCAAAAGTCCTAAAATAATATCAGTAGAAAATAGTTCCTCCATTTGAAATTCAATGATGTATTTATTTTTTTTTAATTTTTAAGGCAATAGGTCTTAGATATAATATCAAATACCCCTTGATGTGTTTCTCTAAACTCTATGGAAAGCAAATTATTCTTTATATTTTACCATATCTACAAAGAAAACAGATGCAGAGTAAAAATTAAATAAATATTTAGCAATTAGAAAGTTACATTCTTTAAAAAAGAAACCCACAAAACAAGCATTGATTAAACCATAATAATCTATGAATCATCAAACACTTGATTTTGCTTTCTTCTACATTCAGCTACCCTCTTTCTTTTGGTTGGAACACTTAAGCCATTTACATTTAAGGTGATCATTGATAGATATGTATATAGTGCCATTTTATTGTTAGATTGTTTTCCTCTATTTTTTTCTTTCCTTTTTTCTTCTCTTTTTCTTCTTCTTAAAGCAAGCCCTTTAATATTTGTTGTGGGAATGATTTGATGTTCAAAAATTCTTTAGCTTTTTTTTTCCTCTGGGAAGCTCAATTCTCCTTTGATTTTAAATGACAGCCTTTCTGGGTAAACTAGTCTTGGTTTTAGGTCCTTATTTTTCATCACCTTGCATATTTCACCCCACTCCCTTTGGGTCTGAAATACTTGTGTTGAGTAATCAGATGTCCATCTAATTGGTGCTGCCTTGTAGGTAACTAAATGCTTTTCTGTTGTGGCTTTTATGATTCTCTCCTTGTCTTTGAGCCTTGTCATTTTAATTATGATATGTTTTGGTGTAGCCCCCCTTGGGTCCAACTAGCTTGGGACTCTCTGAGCTTCCTGGACTTGTGTACCTTTTTCCTTCACCAGATTAAGGAAGTTTTTGGTAATTATTTAAGTAGGTTCTCAATCCCTCGCTCACTCTCTTCTCCTGATATTCCCATGACATTGATGTCGTTACACTTCATGTTGCCCAAAATGTTTCTTAAGCTGTCCTCATTTTCAAAAATTCTTTTTTTTTCTGCTCTGCCTGGGTGATTCTTTTTTACCTTGTCTTCCAAATCATTGATTCAGTCCTCTGCTTCATTTAACCTACTGTTCATTACTTTCAGTGTATTGTTTCAGATACTGCATTCTTTATTTCTGACTTGTCCTTTTTCATGATTTCTGTATCTTTTTCATGCTGTTGAGCATCCTTATAATCATTACTCTAAACTTGATACCTCCAAGAGACCTATCTCAGATGAGATACACACAGACTAAAAATAAAAGATAAAAAGATGGAAAAAAATAAAAGATGGAAAAAGATATTTCATGCAAATGGAAAAGAAAAAAAGGTGGGGTAACAGTACTTATATCCAACAAAACAGACTTTAAACCAAGGCTATGGTAAGAGACAAAGAAGGACACTGTATAAAGATAACAAGAACAATATAACAAGAGGATATAATCCCAGTAAACATTTCTGCACAAATATAGGAGTACATAAATACATAAAGCAGACCTTGATGGGCATAAAGGGAGAGACTGACAGAAGTACAGTCATAGTTGGGGATTTTAACATCTCATTAACTTCAGTTGCTAGATCGCCCAGGCAGAAAATCAACAAGGAGACAGTGGTCTTGAATGACACATTAGATCAAATGGATTTAACTGATATCCTCAGAGCATTTCACCCCAAAGCAGCAGAATATACATACTTTTCAAGTACACATGGAACATTTTCTAAGGCCATGTATAGGATACAAAACAAAGCTCAATGAATTTAAGAAGATTGAAATTACATCAAGCATCTTGTCTGACCATAATGTTATGAAACTAGAAATCAGCCACAAGAAGAACATTGAAAAACAAGGAAAAACATGGTAGCTCAATAACATGTTATTAAACAATGAATGGGTTGACAAGATTAGGAAGAAATCAAAGATACCTCGAAATAAATGAAAATGAGGATAGAACAATCCAAAATCTGTGGGACTATGGGAAAGCAATCCTAAGAGGGAAATTCATAACATTACAGGTTTAGCTCAAGAAACAAGAAAAAGCTCAAATAAATAATCTAACTTTACACTTAAAGGAAGTTAAAAAAGAACAACAAAGCCCAAAGTAGGTAGAAGGAAGGAAAGTATTCAAGCTAAAAAGTTTTTGCACAGCAAAGGAAATCATCAACAAGATAAAAAGACAGCCCACAGAATGGGAGAATATATTCACCAATACATCTGATAAGGAGTTAATACCCAAAATTTATAAAGTACTGACAAAACTCAACACCCCCAAAACAAGCAACCCAATTAAAATATGGACAAAGGACCTGAATAGACACTTCTCCAAAGAGGACATATAGAAGACCAATAGACATACGAAAAAGATGCTCAACATCACTAATCATCAGAGAAATGCAAATCAAAACCACAATGAGATACTACCTCACACCTGTCAGAATGGCTTTCATCAATAAATCAACAAACATCAAGTACTGGTGAGGATGTGGAAAAAAGTGAGCCCTTTTGCACTGTTGTTGGGAATGCAGACTGGTACAGCCACTGTGGAAAGCAGTATGGAGTTACCTCAAAAAATTAAAAAAGGACCTGCCTTTTGACCCAGTGATCCCATTTCTGGGAATATATCTGAAGGAACCCAACAACACCAATTCAAAAGAACATAAGCACCCCTACGTTCATTGCAGCATTATGTACAATTGCCAAGATGTGGAAGCAGTCTAAGTGTCCATCAGTAGATGAAAACAACTATGGAATATTTACACAGTGTAATACTACTTGGCCATTAAAAATCACCCTTTGTGACACTGTAGATGTATTTGGAGAACATTATGCTAAGTGAAATAAGCCAGTTAGAGAAAGACAAATGCCATATGATTTCACTGATATGTGGAAGGTAGTGAAAAATGGGGACAGACTCATAGATGGAGAGAAGGATGACAGCTAGTTGGAGGTGGGGAGGTTAGGATTGGAGAAATTCATCAAAAATTCACAAAGGACTCATGGACATGGACAACAGTGTGGTAATTGCTAGGAGGATAGAGGTATAGGGGACTAAATGTTAATGGAAAAAGAATAAAATTAAGGTTAAAATAAATTTAAAAAATTGATTTTGCCAAGTTAATTTCACTGGTGTTACAGAGAGATATTAGTGTATTGCTGATTCTTATTAGCATCTTTTCTTATGTTTAGAATAGAAACCTAGATGTTTGAGAATCCAGTCTACTGGATAGTTTCAAGCATCTAAATCAGAGTGAACCATTAGAATTGAGAAAGAAATAACTATCTTCTGTTTTACACTAGTCATTTCCCACATGTTAATACACCCCTTTCCTGGCCAAAAAATCTAATCTGGGAATACAGGATAGTCTATCTCTGTGAATCCAGCATCAAAGCAGAGAATATGGCCTATTGGAGGCAGAGGACCTGGTCTCATCCAACAGCAAATGCAGGCACTAGAGTGTAGTTTAAAAATTTGAGTAGAAGGGATCAATGACTTCAAAGCAGGGGCTATTTTGAGAAGCTTCTTTAGTAAAAGACAAATAAGTGAACAAAAATAAATAAGAAATCTAATAACCCCCAAATTTATACATGTATATAATATTAAAAAGAGGTTCAGAAAAAAATGGTAAAAGGCAGATAACTGTACTTGAACAACAATAAATAAATAAATAAATCAACAAACAAACTTTATTATATTCTATTTGAAATATAAAGTAATTTTTATGATTACCCCTAAAAAGGCATTGTGAAAAATATATGCTACAGAGAATCTACCCTTCAGAAACCTACCTATAAAATGCATTGATTCATAATATCCCTGGACATTTATTTCACATGATCTATTAGAAACAATATGTAGTTTTCCTCATATATTTCCCTTTTCTGTTAATACTCTTACCCTCAATTACTTCTACTATACTATTGCTGTGAATATAGGCTTCCCAAATTTTTCTTCATATTTTACAAACTCAAGAAAGTAGACCATAGCTTTCTGGAGCTGTTAAATCTAAATCTTTTGGCCTGCGGGTTCTCCACCTCATAGTTTTACCCTCCATGCCATTACCTCCCACTGCTTTCTTTTTTAAATTAAATCATTTTTAATGTCATTCTATTATAATTGTACCAATTTTTCTCTCTTCACCCTCCTCCACACATGCCACTGCTTTCTAACACTAGCCCTGAACTCCAACTCCAGCCAACTCTTTTTCTCTGTCTTTGATTGCCTCTGTATACTATGCTTTCTCAACCACCTACTGTGAAATAATGGGAAGCACACATACTGGTCTCTGTCCTCAGTTTCTGTCATAGACCTCTTAAATTCCTTGGAATATTCTGGGTGACAGGAAAGACTTTTGTTCTAATGAGGCAAATGGTGGGTTCCTGGTTGAAGGTTCGTCACCAAAAGGAACAAGCCATGATTGGAAGCTTGGAGCTTCCAGCCCTGACCCTCACCTTTTAGGAAGGGAAGAAGGGCCACATATCAAATTAATGATTAATCATGCCAATGTGCTGAAGTCTCCATAAAATGGCAAAAGTGTGGGTTTGAAGAACTTCTGGATTGGTGAACACAACTACGTAGAAGGTGATGCACCCCAACTCTACAGACAAAGAAGCTCTTGTCCTTGGGACCCTTCTGGGCCTTGCTTTATGTGTATCTCTTTGTATGGCTGTTCAACTATGTCTTTGACCATGTCTTCGTTATATAATAAACTGGTAACATAAGTAAGTGTTTTTCTGAGTTCTGTGAGCTGTGCTAGCAAATAATTAAATTCCAGACAAGGGGTTGCAGGAACTTTCTGTTGGTAGCCAAATCAGAAAGAAGCTATGGATAATCTGGGGGCCAACCTTCTGCAATGGAAATCTCAGGTCAGGAGTGGCATGTCTCATGGGACTGAGCCCTTTAATCCATGAGATATGAACCAAATCTAGTTAATGTCAGAATTTAACTGAATTGCAGGACAGATGGCTGGTGTCAGAGAGAATTACTTGACGTAGGAAAAGTAATATCAGGTGTCAAAAGTGTGGGAGTATGGTAGTAGTGTGAGAGTAACAGCAAAACGCACAGAAGTTAAGTTTTTTTTACACCCACTTTTATCTTTTTCCAGTTACCCAATCCTAACCTTTCTTCAAAGTATAAATTCTGGAATCCCTTCCTTCATGAAGGGTGCCCTGACCACCTTTGGCTGTAGGGGAAGGGTGTTTCAGAAGACTTTCCTGAGGATCAATTCTAAGTTTTGCTCTTGCCTTAGTGAGGCAATTCTGTACCCTTGTATTATCTTTTTAAAAATTCCTGAAGGAAGCCCATGTGGGGTTTCCTTTTTTCTACCAAAGAACTTTGAGTGATATATGTAGGTTGGGGAACTGAAATGTGACTGATAGAAACTGAAATGTGCTGGAAACAGAAAATACACAATTTCAAAGGCTCAATATAAATAATAATGTAAACTATCAATGTATTTCTACATTGAATACACATTTCCATAGTATTTGTATGTATAGTTAGACAGCATTATTAAAATTATTTTCTCTTTACATTTTCAATGTGTCAACTAGAAAATTTCACATTACTTGTGTAGCACACATGATATTGCATTAAACAACACTGATTTAAAATGATTTATGTCCCTAATCTGCAGACATGGGAATAAAAATTATATTTCCTGAAATTTTGTGAACTTATTGAAAAATTTACAGTTGTATCCTGTATATTTAGAACCTCTCTTCATACCTAGATATTGATATTTTAGAGAGTGTTTTCTGAGAGCTTTGTCTGTTTATGCTATATAAGATTAGATCTGTTCCAAACTACATTATTCTCAGATATACAATTATATTTAAGTTAATGAAGAAAATAAAACAACCCCCAAATAAAACAATTACTTGACCATATGTGCTCTATGGCAAATTTTTAGTGATTAAAGTTTTAAAGCAGAAACACATTAAATTTTTTTCATTCTATTTCAATCACTGAAAAGATTCACCTATCTGAATGCGTCACTTTAATCTTCAGACTCAAGAACATGATAAGGTACTTCTGTTACAAGTTGTCATATCAAATAATATCATTTTTTGTTTCAATATAAGTAAGATTAAAAATTAGCAAATTTTTGAGAGAAGATTTAGTATAAAATGACTACTCAATCTCTAAATACATTAAAAATATAAATGTTTTATGAGTTTCCATTTGAAATTCACACTATGCACCAAAGAGAATTTATCATCAATACAAGCAGTACTTGCCTGATACTCTTGCAGGTTTTTCTGTTTAAAGCAAAAAACAAACAAAAAAAAAAGAAGTTCTGTTTAACTCAGATAAATGATAAGTGCAAAGAATTATACATCAAAGAAATATATAAAAGTTTTTAATATATTTTGACTTTTTTCTTATTGTCTAAGTGTTAATGAAGAAATATAGGTCTCTATTGCCTGATAAGAGGGGTCTTTGAATATCTTAATAGCTTTTATGAGTTATATAAAAAAAGCTATTAATCATTGCAGGTGTCACAACATATTTATGCTTTCTACACACAGTAAAATCAGCAGGATCTTTTTTTAAATTCAGTGTGTTGGTTCAATTATAATTATACCTAATTTGTAAATAATTACTTCATATGATGTGATTAATCTAAATATTTGCTTGAAAGTTTCCAAATTTCATAAAAAATACATCATTGAGAATTCATTTCCTTTCAAAGGTGAATAAAAACAAATAATTATCAATGGGACTGTAAAATCAAGTCTTAAAAAGCAACATGCAAAATCAGTTTAATTTTTCATAAGTGTTTATTAGTTTCAATGAGACATTATAATTCTTCAAAGTAATATGGTTTTCCATTAAACTGCATTGTGTAGGGCAAAGATATAAAGTGAGATGATTGTCTCAAATACTGTAGCAGGCATTCTAACTTCTTGAAAAAGAAGAGGATTGGTACATCTACATTCTACCAACATTAGTCTAATACAAAAGCCTAGCCTTGAAAATATTTTCAAAAGGAATCTGCATTACATGATTTACTTTGAGACTTGAGGAGTTTCTAATATAGACATAATTCTGATGTTTTTAAGAGCTACAAATTTATAAACATTAAGTTAATGCCAATAGAAAATTTTTTAAAAACCATTTTTACTTGGGATACTTATGTTTTCAGTGATATTACAGCAACATACCTCATACATAAAATTTCAAAACAAATAACATAATTCAGAAAAATACTTCAGTAAGGCTGATGTGTTACCATTTTTTCTCTACAAATTCTAGGGTTAGCCAAAAAGACAGGAACTTAGAAAAGAATCAAATGTTTACTGAGGTATAACAAACTGTCTGTTGAATGAAGGAATGTGTACAAATGTGCCTATACTCTCAAATAGTTCTGGGTTGGACTTGTGCTTTTATATAAAAAGTCTTTGTTACTCTGTATTCATAATATAAAGATCTTAGAAATGATGTGCTCTCAGAACAGGATCAGAAGGGCATATCCATGCAAGGTCTGATTTCCTTGCACAGCCCTCTAGTCATAGCTTTAATAGACCAGGTCTTTGGGAATAAAGTGGTGTACATTTTGTCTTTGGCCTGCCTTGATTGATAGAAAGCTTCCCTTTATGTTTTTCACAGTGTAAGAGGAGAATAAAATATGATGGAAGAGGCTTAACTGGTAAGTCTTTGGCATCATACTGACTTGGAGCCAATTCCTGTCTCTACCATGTAAACACTCTGAGATGATAGACTTCCTTTCATCCACTTTTACATCATCTTTAAACCGCACACGATAACTGGTCCAGTAGAAAGGTTTAAATCAACTAATAATAGAAAGGAATATGGCCATGCGTATTCTAAGTAACTGGTTTCTTCTCATTTTTCTTGCTGATTATCTTAAAAGATATTAAACAACATTTTGGAGAAAGTACCAATATGTAATTTGTGCTCCTATATCTTTCTGTAAATTTGGTTTGCTCTCTAATTCTAAATTTTACTTCTTAATATTATTGATCATTATATGTCTAAATTATTAATAATTTTATGTCTAAAAGTGTCCTGCCATTTTAGGCATACATGCTACAGTAGTCAGCAAGAGGAAATAGTGCAAAATAAAATACTCCCCGCCAACACACACGAGATCAATAGAACTACAAATAGAACTACTTGCACACTCAGACAGGAATGAGATAGAAATTGATATTTAATGTGTGACAACCAAATGTGTAATGGGAAAGCTACATGTGTTATTTTATTTAATACTTAGAACAAGCCTTTGGGGAAGTCGCTATGCCTGTTCTATAGATGATGACACTGGGAATCCGAGCAGTTAAGGAATTTTCTCAAACATCACACAGTTAGATAAAGGCTCAAATTTACATACTATTTCCACAGACCTGTGTTACCTCCTCTGGAAAAGAAACTATTTACCTGATTCTCTGACTTCTGATGTTTCTGCTTTAGAAAGGAAAAATAAACAATAGGGAAAAAGGAAGAAAAATAAAGAATATTTTTCATTTAAATAGCAGACAATTGAGCATCAGCTGCACATATTTCTGATTGAATTCTAATAGTAGTGACAATAGAGACCTATACTCAAGAATGGAAAAAAGAACATAATGATAACCACTATTTCTGAAAACTGTAACTGGAAATCTATTTTGAAAATAGAGCAATTTTACAAACACTGTTAAACAGTCTATTTGCATATATAAGAATTAATCAATTCTAAGTCCTTTGGTTGGTTTTCTTAATTATAAATAATTAGAAATTATAAATCTCTATTATATAAACTTTGTTATATAAACAAAGATTAAGCTTGACCTTCATGTATCCATGAATACATGCGTTCATTGAATGCATTTATAAAGCAACTTCATATATGACTTACTAAGTGCAATGGGGGGATTGTGGAATGAAGTTAAAAAATATCACAGAAATAAACTAAACTCACGGTGACTGCAGTTGGAATAATGAGACAAGATGTAAAATGCTATTTGTCTTTAGCCAACGACAATGTAGCATCAGTCTTTTGTTCCTTTAGTAAGTTTATAGACTAATAACATTTAAAAAATAACATGTCAGGTTTTTGATAATATATCTTTCCTCACAAATCAGCTGAAAAGAGAACCTGATTCATTTAATTTCAATCCTATATATTTTTTTTGGAAGCTATTTTCAAAATTCAAAAAAAATATTAAAATATTTTACAATAATTAGGAAAGAAAATGAATAACATTTCACAAATAAAACAGTATTTGTAAATGATTATATTTTACATTAGCATTCTAGTTTTGATTTGTAATCCTTAATTTTTATTACACTTTTCCCATTAGTAATGGTAATGCAAACTTTGTAGACTTGGATTTTCTCCAACTCAAAGGGAACATTTAATGTTTTACGTTGGTATAGAAATCTATTCTGAAGAAAATTGCAGCTGCATTTATAAGAATATGTCATAACACCCTCAAGGAACCAGGTTAGTCCTTGCCATTTACAAACTTAAGATACAAATTCTAGATACACTCTTGATTTAAATGTACATAATTTTACCCCAGGGTACAGTGTGGGTCATAATTTCACTGTATTAAACAAACATTTCATTTTTGTAAAATTGAATAACATTCATAAAATTTAAAAATTTCATAGTTTTATTTTACTCTTTGAACCATGAAAATAAAATCATAATTCTGAAATATTAAAACAAGTTCCATTTCACTTTTGACAAAAATAAGAAAATAAAAAGCTAATGTGTTAAAATGAAATAATTGAAGACATTATGTGTTCTGTATTTTTCTTAACCCAGTAGTGACTATTAAAGGGAACTCCATACTGTGCTTACTCAATACATCCTAACAAACAACCTGAAGTATACAAAAGAGAGATGTAACTGTTTTCATTTTCTCTGCAGGTTTTAGTTATTGTGTTGAATGTATTAATTTCACAGGTCTGAAAACATAAAATCATTTTAGGTATTTCTCATATACCTGATATGGTATAATATATCTAATAGATACTTAATAAATACATGTTCAAGAATTAATAAATATAATGCACACACTACCCTTTCTCAATCAGAATTATTTGCATGGCTAATGGCATGATGGTTATTTCATTAATAGACATACAGTACCATTTAAATGTACATACAATATACATAAATTATATATTTAAAATAATTAAGGAATAAGTTATTAAAACAATTAAAGAACAAGTTATTAAAATTCTAAACTAGTACACTTACTTAGAGTTGGTTTTGATTTCTCTAAAAAAGGAAAGAAAAGAAAATTATCAATAATTTTCTATCTATAGGTAAAATGTCAGTCACTTTTATTTCCTATTTCTGTTTGTTTGAGTTCAGGTAGGCAATGGCCAAACATAATTAAAATGAACACTAAGCAATACATGTATTTTGAGTAATTTTTAAGTCATATTCCCATGCATTTTCCAAAGGAGAAGTTGTAAACCTTCAAAAGTTAGTTTGTTCATGGGTTCCTTATTCTTGTAAAGCCTCATCTTTGGTTTCATGCAATATAAATGCTCACAATAATTCAAACTCTTTACTGTTTCTGAATAGCATAAAATGCATGTTCTGTCACTATCTTTACAGAATACATATTAATATTAATTAATATTAACTATTTAAACTCTTCTAATCTAGTTTTTGAATGAAGGCATTTACTTTATAAAATCTTAGGAAGAATAAATGAACAGTAGGTAAAAACACAAAGTTATATCATCTAAATACATGATCTCTCTCCATTATAACTTGTCTTCTGAAGTTATTAACTAAAAGCATTAATTATTCAGCCTTACACCACAAAATTTAATTATTCAATAAAATAGCAAACATTTGTCCATGATTGTGAAGAATTAGAATCATCCAAAATTATGACAACTAATTATGTCAGTAACAGTAGGCAGTACAAATTGATACAACTTTTTTAGAGAATAAAATATTTATAAAAATTACATTTTATTGAAAATTTTTACTTTAAGAAGTTTTACCTAAAGTCAAACTTACAAAACTATAAAAGGAGATACATTTATTATTATATATCATTAAGGGAAACCTTCAAAGTACATTCTTAAATAGAAAAATCCAGGGAAAGTGCTATTTATGCTACACCATGATTTATGTAAAAAAATGTGGGAATATATATTATTTGTATGTATTTATTTGTTTATGTATTTATACATACTGCTAGAAGGATACATTAAGAATTAACAATGATTACCTATTCAATATTATTAGATATTTTGGGAGTGGGAATTGGTATAATAGGAAAAATTTGTATGTCTGGGAATTCATACATATTAATCGCAATATTTAACAAAATGTTTGTCAACAATACTACAGCCCTATGTCATATAAACTAGATATTACCACAAAACCACAAGACTAAGCACTCCCAGCAAATTAAAAAAATTGAAAAGCACTTTTATGCTTTTCTTTCATTTTCAAATTTAGTAAAAGTAGTGAATTAAGACAATGTAAACAAAAATAACAAAAAACCTGTTTTTATAGGTGGAGATTCTTTTTCTTGATGTTCAGCTTTTTCTAAAGAGAGAGAAATCAAAATTAACTGGCAATCCATGGATTATTTATGTAGCAAGTTTTTCTTATTAATATACATGCAGGCTATTTTTATTTATATGGGAAGCATGCCCCCAAAGTCATTTGCATTTACCTTGGAACACAGAAAGCAGAGTACCATAGAAACACATTAAAAACAAGGTCAGGTTCATTCTCAGGGCATCTTGTAAGACAGATGTGAAGGTATTAGCTAGCTTGGGGTTAGGTGATTAGAAAAAAAAGGTAGAATATGACAAAGAGGAGAATAACAAGAGGATTTTTCTTTCTTTCTTGACTAATTCCTTGGGGACATTTGCCTTTGCATATGTGCTTCTCAGATACGGTCAAGTTAAAGGAGTTCATCATCACCAAGCCCTTATTATATGAAATGTTAAAGGGACTTATCTAAGAAAAAGAAGATAAAAAATATGAACAGTAAAAAGACAGCAAGCTTGCAGGTATTAACAACCAGACCTAAAACAAAAGCCAACTAAGGAAACCACTACAATAGGAACAGAAACACAGAAATGGAGATCACATGGAGGGTTAGCAATAGGGGAGAGGGAAGAGGAGAGAGGGGGAAAAGGTACATAGAACAAGTAGCACAGACAGTGTGTAGAAAATAGACAGGGGGAGGGCAAGAATAGTGTGGGAAAAGTAGAATCTAAAGAACTTATGACACATGGACATGAACTAAAGGGGGGAATGTGGGTGGGAGGGGGTGTGCAGGGTGGAGGGGAATGAAGGGGGGAAAATGGGACAACTGTAATAGCATAATCAATAAAATATAATTTAAAAAAAAAACAAATTTCCTTTTTACCTCTTGACTCCTTACAGTTCTCTTCTTGCTGGTTCAGAAGCAATTTGGCACTGGACATTTGTTTCTCATTGAAAAATTAACCTAGGCCAGACCTATTCCAGAGAATACCACATTTGTATTTTTATTTTCCTGGACCAAATACACTGTCTTTCCAGGTCTAGTTAGAATTCTCATTGATAAATATAAACTAAATCTAGTACAGGACAAATGGAATAAAAAAGTACAATTGATATATACCTGCTAGTCTTCTGAAAAATATTTGAATTTAAAAAATTAGGTGATCTCTCTCTTTCATCAAAACTGGAATTCCAGACTTGCAGCCAAGATGGAGGCATAGGTAGACACACTGTGTGTCCTCACACAACCAAAATTAAGGACAACAAAAATTTAGAAACAAACAAACAAAAAAACAATCCAGAACTGACAGAAAATTGAACTGTACAGAGAAGTCCGACAACCATTCATCCAGACCAGTAAGAGGGGCAGAGTTGGTCAGCGGAGAGAGGTCGTGGCAGGAAAAAGCAGCGGCTGGAAGACCCACGTGTGCAGGTGGGGCTGGCAGACCCTGGGCACAGGGTGACAATGGGCAGACCCAGTGAGGCTGCACAAGGCAGCTGGCTGACAGCAGTCATACATTTGCATGCAGATAAACCAGGCAAAAATGTGGAGCAAGACAGACAGCACAACCCAAGGCC